>JASDQU011377109.1:12972-23744 GCA_032191745.1 Picea mariana
TGGTGTGCCCCCCAACAAGTCATGGCTACTCCTCAATAGTGAATCACGATCTCAAGCAACATGATTTCAGAATTCAAATTGAAAACACAATTTACACAAGTTTATGAAAATGTCTTGAAACAACAAAAACAATGCTAGCTTCACAATTTTGAACTTAACTATCCTTCACTATTTTTCGGACCACTACTATGGTATTTATAGAGGTTACAAGATGAGAGGTCGATCAATGGAAGGGTCGACCTCCTCTAAAAATAGTAAATTACACTTAATGCGTTTTAACCGCTGCTGGCTTCTAGAAACTAAGCGAGTCAATCAACACCTAGTATAAAAACCCAATCCAAGTTGTTGGAATCTCAGTATCTAGAGGCCACGAGCACAAGAAAAACCCATGTCGCCAATTTTCCCATCACTGGTCGTCGATATGATAACCRCCAACTTGCCCACGGTTTTAGTGCAGGCTGGAGTTTCGGACGCAGTGTCGGATGGAGTACCGGATGGAAAAAGGCCATGTGATTTTTCTCTGTGACACAYAGATCGTGAATTATCTTCTTGGAATCATTAAATCATGTTTAATTACACTTGAAACCATCATAAAATATCAATCATACGTACCTGGGGTAAGCTATGACGATTTGATACAAAAATCCTTCAAAAATTCTTCAAAATAGGAAAATACACATATAATATTGGCCAAAAAGGATCTAATAATCATCATTAAATTAACCAAATTGCGAGCCCAACAACCCTAAAGAATTCAAAAAGCCAAATTTCCCACCTTCGATGGAGATATTAAGAAGGGGGAAGAAGAAGAAGTTTGGCTACTCGGGTTGAAGAAGTACTTCAAAGTCCATGACTACTCTGAAAACTTCAAGGCTCAGATAGCGATTTTCAACTTGAATGGGAAATATTCCATTTTGTGGGAGGACCTTAGGAAAGTGAAAAGAATCCATGAGAAGAACTTATCATGGAAACAATTTGAGAAATGCTTCAATAAGAAGTATCTGTCAGGAAAGTACTTTGATGGGAAAACCAAGGATTTCTATGAACTCAAGCTAGGACAACTCACCATAGATGAATATATCAACAAATTTCTTGAGCTGACGAGGTATGTGCCCTCCATAAAGGATGAAAAAGTAAATATGCAATGATTTATTAGTGGATTACCTCAGTCCCACAAGGACAGGATTGAGTTTGGTGAGCCAAAGTATTTAGAAGATGTTATTCGAAAGGCAAGGTATTTCTATCAACAATTCAAGAGTAAGACAAAACCCCATGAAGACTGGAAGAAGAGAAAAAATTTGAGATTCAAGAATAAGGGGTTTAAATATTCAATATTTAAGATCCATGGTAAAATTCCTAGGATGAGCCTTCCTGCCAGAAGTGTGTATCAACAAAATTTCCCATCCCAGAGTGGAAATAAACCATTCGGAGAAGTCCCAAGTAAAACTGATAACACAAAGAAAGAACCCTTGAAATGTTGGGGTTGTGGAGAAGAAGATATGTTGAGGGACTGTTTGCATAGGAAACAAAACAATAAGAGGGTCTATAACTTCCAAGAGGTGACCACGATCAATGAAATGACTAGGAGCATGCCACAAATTTATGCAGACTTAGATAATAAATAAGTTGACCACCAATCTTTAGCGGTTGAGATGGAAGGTACGATTTCCAACCATCTTGTTTCCATTTTAATTGACCCTGGTTCTAATTTGAGTTATGTTGCCCCTCAACTGTTGAGAAATGTAAATTGAAACAAGTTAAACATGTTAAATCATGGCTGGTGAAACTATCCACTAGAACTAAAAGAAAAGTAACAGAGGTCATACCAACATGCCAATTCATTATAAATGGATCTCCCACCCAAGTGAACCTAAACATGCCTCCTTTAGGATATTATGACCTATTGATAAGCATGGAACGATTGGCTTCCCATAAATCCAAGTTGGATTGTTACCACAAAACTTTGGAGTGCAAAAATGAAGATGGATAACCCTATAAAGGATTCAAAATCTTGTCTTAGTGAGACAAATATCATCTCTCCAAGTGAAGAAGTATTGCAGAAAGAGATGTCCCTTGTACGCAATACAATTGTTGAACTCTATTGAGAACAAAAACCCCATCTTAAAAGACCATCCCATATTAAGATAATATAAATATGTATTCCCAGAAGAGGTGTCAGGTCTACCTCCAAGAAGGGATATTGAATTTTCAATAGAACTTGTGCCAGGAGCGGTGCCAATGTCTAGAACACCCTACAAAATGAGTACACCAGAACTAGTTGAGCTCAAACTACAACTAAAGGATATGTGGGACAAAGGCTACATTCATCCTAGTGTGTCTCCATGGGGAGCATTGGACTTGTTTGTGAAAAATATGGATGGCACGCTCGGATTGTGCATAGATTATAGACAACTCAATAATATGACCATCAAAAAAAAAGTATTCCTTACCAAGGATCGATGACTTGTTTGACCAATTAAGGGGTTCTACAATATTCTCCAAGATTGACTTGAGGTATGGATACTATCAAGTCTGAATTAAATATGAATACATCCACAAGACAACCTTTAGGACAAGATGTGGTGACTAGGAATTTGTGGTGGTGCCCTTTGGGCTTACCAACACACCAACCACTTTTATGTGTTTAATGAATAATGTACCCAAAAATTTATTGGATAGGTTTGTGTTGGTTTTAATTGATGATATACTAATCTATTCCAAATAAAGGGAAGATCATGAAGAACATCTCAAGCTAGTACTTCAAGTACTAAGAGAAAATTAGCTCTATGCTAATCTTAGTAAGTGTGACTTTTTCCAAAAACAAGTCCATTACTTAGGCCATGTTATTTATGGGGAAGGAGTGGCAGTTGATCCTTACAAGATTAAAGTCATCATGGATTGGCCTACCCCAAAGGATATATCTTAGATCATATCCTTTATGAGCCTAGCCGGATACTATAGGAGGCATAAAGGGATTCTCCAAGATTGGTTTCCCAATCACCTCCCTTCAGAAAAAGGGGGTTCAATTCATTTGGACTTCATAATGTGAAGAAATATTTCAAGAGATGAAATACCTTCTAACCAATGTGTCTGTGTCGAGGATTGCAGACACAAACAAGGACTTCCTTGTGTGTACAAATGTCTGCAAGGAAGGGCTCGGAGGAGTCCTTATGCAAGAAGGACATGTGATTTTCTACGAATCCATAAAATTGAATGAGAATGAAGTCAATTATGTGACCCATGATGTGGAATTGGTTGCCATAGTGCATGCTTTGAAAATGTGGAGGCATTAACTCTTAGGTAGAAATTTTTTTCTTATGACAGACCATAGTGGGTTGAGATATTTATTTGACCAACCAAAACTCAATGTGAGACAATCTAGGTGGATGGATCTCCTTAGTGAGTTTGATTTTGAAATCAAACACATCAAAGAAAATGAGAATAGGGTGGTTGATGCCCTTAGTAGAAGTATGAAAGTGATTCATTAGGCAGTTGTAAGCGCTAATGAATCAAACATCAAAGAGACAGTCAAAAGTGCACAAGAAGTAGATGTGTTTTTCAAGACCGTGAAATCATACCTAAAGCAAGATCCCACACAAATGAAGTATAGAGGCTATTATATGTTTAATGATGGACTACTAACTTACAAGGGAAGATTGTATATTCTGAATTGTGACGACTTGAAGAGGTTCATAATGGATGAACTACACAAAAGACCATATACTAATCATTTTGGCTATCAAAAAATGATCATGCCCATTAGGAAACTATTTTATTGCCCCAGACTGAAAAAGGGCATAGTTGATTACTTAGATAAGTGTCTAGAATGTCAGCAAGTCAAGGCAGAGCATTGACACCCAGTAGGGTTGTTGCAGCCCCTACCAATTCCCGAATGGAAATGGGAAACCATCTCCATGGATTTCATCACAAGATTACCAAAATCAACCAAACAGAATGATGACATCATGGTAGTTGTGGACAAACTGAGAAAGGATTCTCACTTCATACCCATCAAGTCAACTTGTAAGGCAATATATATTGCCAGTATTTTCATGAAAGAGATATTTAGACTACATGGCATGCCTAAGGAAATTATATTCGATAGAGATACAAAATTTACTTCAAACATTTGGAAATCTTTGTTTGTTGGTTTTGAAACAAAATTTCTCTTTAGTACATCGTATCACCCTCAAACTAATGGGTAGATAGAGACATGTTGAGGATGAATGTAATGCATCAACCCAAGAAGTGGGAAGACTACCTACCACTGGCAGAATTTGCCTACAACAATGGTTATCAACATTCATTAAAAATGAGACCTTTTGAAGTACTCTATGGAATACAATGCAACATTCCAATCAGTTGGAACAACCCATTAGACAGAGTTACAATCAGGCCAAATATGCTAAAGGAAATGTAACAATGAGTAATTCAGATTAGATAGAATCTGAAAATAGCACAAGATAGAAAAAAGAGCTACGCAGACAGGAAAACAACTCCTAGAGAATTCAAAGCAAGGGATCATGTGTATCTCATAGTTAGACCCAGGAAAAGATCTTTGAGGATGGGAGCTTGTGCCAAGTTGGAACCTCGGTATTGTGGACCCTTCAAATTTTTGGATAGAGTGGGATCAGTATTCTATAGGCTATCACTTCCTCCCACAGTAAAGGCACATAATGTTTTCCATGTTTTTGTTATTAAAGAAATATGTACATGATTCTAATCATATTATTGATTAGTATGTGATTCAAGTGGAACCTGAGGGATAATTCATACCAGAACCTCAATTCATAATAGACAGGAAGGAAACCCCACTCAAGAACAAAACCATTGCACGGGTCAAGGTGCAGTGGAAATAGTTTGGCCTGGATGAGGCTACATGGGAAATGGAGGATGCCATGAAAAATGCATATCCATTTTTGTTTACTTCTATACATATATAGAACATTGACAGATAGAACATCAAGGATGATGTTCCTTTAAGGGGGAGGGGATTGTAATACCCCTGATTCCCCCATTTTGTAAATATAACTATAACTGGCCAAGAGACTATGGTGGACTAGATATGTGTGAATGTTTGATTTGATGAATCCTTGTATAAAAGGGTAAATGTATGCATTTTTTGTTATTAATAGAAAATTAATATGTGTTGCACAACTGCTAAAAGGGGGTAGTTTTCCAAGATACAACATGGATTCTATGAGAGAGATGGTGAGAGAAGCTGAGAATGGTTGAGATGAACCTCACCAAACTAGTACTTACTGGATGTAATTGCTCAAGAGTCCTATGACCTAGAAATGAATTGCTAGTCAGTGATCTAGGTGGATATCGGTGGCCACCCACTGATTCCATGGGATTGAAACACAGTTTTCCATCTTGACAGTTTTTCGGGTTCCAAACTTCGGGGGTCGTTTTGAGGCCCTAAACGATGTTTTTTGGGGATATTGGGCCCAAGTGACTATTGAAAGCATTGGCATGGGCCAGAAAATAATTTTTATTCTCGATTAGACCTTTTCAACGATGTATTGAGTGCCCAAAATGACGATCATATGCAAACGTTACGCCCCCGGGAAGTTGACATATCAACTACCCCCGTCGGGGCCCACAAACCTTTTGGCTTTTCATCTTTAGGGGTTAGGGTTTTGGATTTTACTTATGTTAAAAAGGCCATTGGAGACTCATTGTAACAATCAACTTCTTTTGAATGCAAGTAGTCGTCACATGTATTCTCATATATAAGCTGCCACCATTCTAGCGAGTATTTCACTCTGTATTTTTAAAGTCTTTGTACATTTCTTTCATTAATACAAATCCTGTATTACTTTATTTCTCTATTTCTAGAAATATTTATGTGTATTTCATTGTAGTATCTCTGCTTTCATTTCGTTCTAAAAAATAATCTAGATCAGTGGTCTYAGAGTAGGCCACTCTTGATCATTTTTCAGTGCATGTCCCCGACGAGGTCTGAKTATAGWAGGTTGGGTCTCGACCTTGTCTCTCTTGATGAAAATCGCTCTTGCATGCCAAAGAAACCCTCCATGGCGGAAGAAAATAAAAATGATGRAGCATAAGATTCTATTAATCTGTTGCTTGAGCAAGCTCTCACACRAGAGAGGGACAAAATGATGGATTGTTTTTCCCACATCCTTCAATGCCTATYTATAACAACAGGCACGTCTTCATAAAGAAGCCACTTTGGAGCCACCTCACATTTCAAGGTACAAGTTAATTTTGATATTCYCGTATTTCAAGTTCAGATACATGTGGATGCTCTAGAAAACTGGTTGAATMTTTTAGAAGGTTATTTCTCTGTTCACGATTTTTCTGACAAGGAAAAGATCACCTTCGCACTCCTTAAGGATCTCCCCCACGTCAAGAATTGGTGGGAAACTTACTGGGACAAAAGTTCTACATAGGAGTCTGGAATATATGGGGCCGATCCCAATTGGGATATTTTTGTGGATGYGGTCAAGGAACAATGTTACCTTGTTGGAAACTATGAAGGCCAGTACATGAGATGGATCGCATTGTGGCAAGAGAGGGGCCACAAAGTGTTGAAGTTTACCAATACCTTCCATACCTTGCAGACCAAGTTGGGTATCAAAGACTCCGAGTGAAATTTGGTTCTGAAATACTGCGGGGCTCTACACAGATACATCCATACAAAAATGGATTTTTTGGATATCTCACAACTTGGTGTGGCATATCGATATGTTGTTAAAATCAAGCAGAAATTTAAGCACCAGAACAAGCGGGATTTCGGGTCTACAAATCCGCAACAATAAAACATGAGAAAGACGACCATAACAACCAGCCGTCAGAGTACCAGTCCAAGCCACATGAAAAGAAGGTTAATGGAAAGATGAAGAAGTACACTAGAAAATTCCCTGGCACAACACCGATGAATGTCGCTCAAAATATTCATTGGTGGCTGAGATCAAATTCAAGGTGCCGAACCCTAATTCAGAATCTGATTCAGAAAATACTGGTAAAAGACAAATCATTGAGGCATACCCCACTGCTATTTTCACGACCGCAACAATTCAACCAAAAGAACTAGCATATCATGAAGAGGAGGAGCACCTTTTTCACTCATAGATGTGGGTGAAAGGGACCCCGCTGTATTTTATTGTTGATAGTGGAAGCTAGAAGAACCTCATCTCAACAGAGGTCATCAAACAGTTGGTATTGTCGACAACACCACACCCGTAGCCATACAAAATCGGGTGGCTTTGCCAGGGATGAAATATTCATGTCAACTAGTAGTGTCGATTTTCATACGACATAGAACCCTTCAAGGATGATGTATTATGTGATGTTTTCTTGTTGGATGTATGTGATCTCTTGGGCCAACCATATATGTCGAAGCACCATGTTATTTATGAGTCTCTACCCCGTAGTGTCATTATTACTCTTAGGGSTCATCTCTATAAAATACTAGAGGTAATTCCAACTATTTTCCCACCTAAATAGTGGTGCAAGGTAGTAYCTCATTCTACAAAATTCAACTTCTTCACAATCTGTTTAAAAGGTGAATAGAAGGATATTTCAACCACTACAGCCTCGACCCAAGCACCTTCTATCCAACAGAAGTAGGTTGAAAATACTACAACAAAGTGAAAAGGTTCCTTCTACACAAAGACATCTCATGTAGACAAAATGTTTAAAAAGGTCCAGCCCTTCCAGCCACAAGTTCGTGAAAACCTTCAAAAATCTAAGCAGCTCAACTTCTCCAACAAGGAAAGAAGCTCACCAAAATTCAAATTCAACAATCGCTTTCCCCTCTCCCCTGGGAAATAAACATAATGGATACCATTTCTTCCTAAGGGGAGAGGATTGATCCAGGTGGATATCGGTGGCCACCCACCTTTTCCATGGGCTAGAAAAATAGTTTTCATCTGGGTAGTTTTTCAGCAATGTTTCGGGTTCCAAACTTTTGGGGTCGTTTTGAGGCCCTAAATGACATTTTTCAGGGATATTGGTCCCGATACATTATCGAATAGACTATCTTGGGATAGTATAGAATCATTATTCTCGGTTATATCTTTCCAATGGTGTATCGAGCACCCTAAACGGATATCGTATGCAAAAGTTACGCCCCCGAGAAGTTGACGTATCAACTACCCCCATCCGGGCCCGCAAAGCTTTTGGATTTTCATCTTTCGGGGTTAGGGCTTTGGATTTTACTTATGTTAAAAAGGACTTTG
This sequence comes from Picea mariana, assembly GCA_032191745.1. NCBI lineage: Eukaryota > Viridiplantae > Streptophyta > Pinopsida > Pinales > Pinaceae > Picea > Picea mariana. Next base: position 21,180 of record JASDQU011377109.1, read on the forward strand.
GAGCCTCATTGTAACAATCATATTCTTGCAAATGCGAGTAGCCGTCACATATCTTCTCAGAGATAATCTTCCACCATTCTAGCGAGTCTTTCACTATGTATTTTTACAGTCTTTGTATATTTCTTTCATTAATAAAAAATCGTGTATTACTATATTTCTCTATTTCTAGAAATATTTATGTGTATTTCATTGTAGTATCTCTGGTTTCATTTTTTTCTAAAAAATAATTTGGATCAGTGGTATCAGAGCAGGCCGCTCTTGATCATTTTTTCAGTGTTGTTGGCCCTCGACCAAGTTTTGAGGAATACTTGGTCATAGTTGACCGTTTGGTACTTCGACTGCCTATCGAAGATGGAGCGCATAGCGAAGTGGAGATCACGGGATATCGCCACTTTTTGTGGAACCTTTTTGTGTTTTTTGGGAATATTGTAACGGGAAATGGATGTCAACCCTTGTTTAGTCCTTTTTCTATGTATAAATAGAGGTCTAGGCCATGTAAGAAAGCGACCCTATCTAGTTAATGGCTTAGTGCATCAATTGGATCTATGTAATCAGAATTCTGTGTGACTGTAAGAGCTCTGTGCATGCTGTAATAAGTGTTGAGTGTCAGAGTGTGAGAAGGATTAGTGCTTGGATCTACCCAGAGAAAGAGGATCTAGCGAGCTGTGCAGATCTCTTGTCCTATGTGGGGTAGGATATTGGAGGCTTATTGGTGTAACTTCTTGACCAAGATAATATAAAGAAGATTTTGTGGACATAGCCCCAGGGTGGGGGTGAACCACAATAACTCTGTGTACTGTGTTGATGTGTTTGTCTCTCTCTTGCTAAGTGCTCTAATATGTTTAGATAGATCTATTGATGCTTTTTACTTATGAGATATGAATGCATGCTAGATATGATACATAATATGCTAAGTTCTTAATCTATTGAGTATAACCTGATTATCATTGCTAAGTGCTAGATCTGGATAATTACTACAGTGCTCTCTACTTTCTGTGAAGTGTATTAATGAATGTATGTTAGGAAATAACTGATGCTAAGTGTGTTGTAAGAAAGATAATCACAGATTTGTGTCCCAGCTAAGGTTGCAGACACCTGAGTCCTGCAACCACCCCTGCCTCTACCTCAGGTGAGACTTCATCTGCTTCACAAGTGTTTCCGAAAGGGTTGGTAGTTAGGGCTTTGTTGGTGCGCTCTTGAGCGTTGAACCCAGGGTCTGCCCCTATGCCAACAAATGGTTCTGTTGCAGGGACTGGAACTGTGATTGTTGGGAACTGAGGAAGAAGAAGCTTTGTGCGAAATAATCTCTGTGCGTATATCTGTTGCCCTAGTGCGCAGTGTTCTGTTTGACCTGTGAATCTTTGTGCCAAGAAATAAAGGTTAGATCTAAAGAAGAGAGGCCAGATCTGAAGAAGAGAGGCTAGATCTGAAGAAAAAGAAGTTAGATCTGCAAAGAAAGAGGTCAAATCTGCAAGAAAAAGGTAATATCTATAAGCTTTGTGCTTTGATAAAGGTAAGAATAGTTAAAAGTCTTAGATCTAGAATATTTGTGCTCTGTAGAAGTAAGATAAGTGAAATGTTTTGTTTCTAAAGCATGGATCTAGGTATGTTTGATAGATTTTTTCCTAGCTTCAAAACTGGGGCATTAATAGATGAAAGAGAATTTGATATGAATAGATCTGATAAGTATAGTGATAGATATGTTATACCTATGCATAGAAAGAATTTTGGGACTAACCAATGGATGCAGAATCCTAGAAAGAAATTTTTGCAGGCTAACCATTATGATCCTAGCACACACTACATGAAAAGTCGGGGATCATTGAAGAGAAAGAGAGGATTAACTCTTTGTTACAATTGCAGAAGGCCCAAACATCTTGCTAAGGAATTCCTTGGGAGAAGACCCAGTTGTATTTTTTGTAAGGCTATGGACCATGAAGTATTGGATTTCCCTAGAATGATTGCTAGGCTTGAAAAGTTGAATATAGAGAAAGCAGGAGATCAAGAGACCAAGATTATAGAAGAAACCCAGAAAGAATCAGAAAAGATATTGCTATAGATGAGAGATACCTTGAATGACCATCGACATGTTAGGCTATCATAGATCTTAAAGAAGAAATAATAGATCGAAGTGAGAATAGAAGACTTCGACATTGACTGTGTTTTGGATGAAGAAACACAGGTGAACATTATGACAAAAGGAACCTGGAAAGTGATAGGAAGACCTGACATGCCCCTTCATTAGGAGGAATAGGGTTCTTCAAAGGAAATCCAGTAAACCTATGTGGAAATCTCACTCAAATATCTATGAATGATCATGGAGCTTTGACAGAAGAAGATTTTGAGATTGTTAAGTTCGTGGAGGACAACGCCCCATTTACTATGTTACTTGGTAAACCTTGGATTGAGAAAGATCAAGCGAGAAAATAGGAAGCAGAAAAGGACATAGAACAACAGAGACAAGAGTTAAGAGACTTTGTGGCTAGAAGGATCGCGCAGTTGATTGAAGAATGGGAGAATAGATCAAGGGTTCTTGACAGCAGTAACTTGGATGACGAAGTTGAC
>JASDQU011377110.1:24337-36559 GCA_032191745.1 Picea mariana
ATGAGGTGGCCATGCTGAGTGAGAACGACGCCCATAGCATAGTCTGAAGCATCTGTCTCGATCTCAAAGGGATGTTATAGGTCTGGTAGTGAAAGTACTGGGGCTGAGCACAAGTGCTGCTTCAAATCATCGAACGCTTGTTGTTGGGACCAACCCCACGCAAATTTCGCCTTACCACCACCCCTGTTTATTTGGTTGAGGGCCCATGCAATATGGGAGAAACCCAACATGAACCTGCGGTAGAAATTGGCAAGGCCCAAGAATCTCCAAAGCTCAGTGAGTGTTGTTGGGGCTGGCCAGTCATGGATGACTTGGATCTTGGCTGGATCCACATGTATGCCATGTTGATCAATGATGTATCCTAGGTAATGGTCCATGTCCATGCCAAAGGAGCATTTTTCCAAGTTGGCATATAACTTGTGCTACCACAGGGTGTGCAGAACCTGCTGAATATGCTGCAAGTGTTCGGCCCAAGTCTTGCTGTAAATTAGAATGTCATCCAGATACACCACTAAAAAAGTATTGGTGAATGGTCACAGGATATCATCCATCATCCTCATGAAAGTGGCTGGAGCATTTGTCAAACCAAAGGGCATGACCAACCATTCAAAAAGGCCTTCCTTTGACTTGAAGGTGGTCTTCCATACATCTGTTTATTCTAACGAGACCTGGTGGTAGCTAGACTTTAGATCAATCTTACTGAAGTATTTGGCCCTCGTGAGTTGATCAAGGAGGTCATCGATTCGGGGAATTGGGTACCAGTTTCTGATTGTGATTTTATTCAGAGCTCGGTAATCAATATAGAGTCACTAGGTTCCATCTTTCTTCTGTACCAACACAATTGGGCTCTCGCAAGGTGATGAGATGGGGCGGATGTGCCCCTTGTGGAGCATTTCTTGGATCTGTCGCTTGATCTCCTCATTCTCTAACAAAGAGAGATGATAGTCTAGTCCATTGGTCAGTAGTGCGATGGGGGTTAGATCGATGGGGTGCTTGACCTAGCAGTGAAGAGGTACCCCTATAGGTGAGGAGAAGATATCCGAGTATTCTTCCATGAAATTATCTACTTGCTTCTGCTGTGTGGAGAGGTCGATCGCAGAGACCCTAGATGTGGTTGTGATCTTTCGCTTATTCTAATAGCAAATCACGAAGAAGACAAACTTCCCCATCTGAGAGATGACCTTCCTGCATTGCTTAGCAGAGATCAAGGAAAAAACACTAGGTGGGACTGCCTCAGGTATTCTGTACAATTTTTTGTTCAAAGTAATAATAACACTACGAGGCCTAGACTCATATACAACATGACATTTCCATAAATAAGGTTGGCCCAAAAGAACATCACAAACTTTGAGAGGAGCAACATCACACAATACATCATCTTTGAAGGGCTTGATGTCGTACGACAGTCGACACTATTGGATGACACATAGATCGCTTCCTTCGCGGAGCCATCCAATGGTGTATGGTTGTGGGTGTGACATTGTTGGCAGGGCCAACCGTTTGGTGACCTATGCTGAGACGAGGTTCTTTTGGCTACCGCTATCAACGATGAAGTGCAGCGGGGTGCCTTTTATCCACATCTGTGAATGGAAGAGGCGCTCTCCTTCTTCTGGCTCGTCTGGTTCACCAGGCTGGAGCTTGGTGGTAGCAACAGTGGCACTGGGTTCCGCGTCAATGATCCATCTTCCTCTTTCTAGTTCTAGCTTAGAGTCAGAATCCACATCTAATTCAGAGGCTTTCACTTCGGCCACCATCGACTTCTTTGAGTGGCAGTCAGCGGTGATATGCCAAGGGATCTTATGGAAGTCGCACCACTTCCCAGTATCTTTCTTTGTCTTTCCAGTGTCCTTATTTGCTTGCGGATTGGACTGGTTGTCTTGATACTATCCATCTTTTCTCTGTCCTTTGTTTGGTGGGTTGGGGCCACCCTTTCCTGGCTTCTGTTGTGTGGGGTTCCCAGGCCCAAATTGCCGTGTCTTTTGTTTGAGCTTCTGCTTGATTTTGACGGCATATTGGTAGGCCACACCCAAGGATGAGATGTCCAGAAATTCCATTTTGGTATGGATGTGTCTATATAGATCACCACGATACTTGAGCACGAGATGTCACTCCGAATATTTTATGCCCAACTTGGTGTGCAAGGTATGGAAGATATTTGTGAAATATGGCATTGCTTGGTCTCTTTCTTGCCGCAGTGTGGTCCATCTGGTATACAGGTCATCATAACTTCCGACTGGGTAGTATTGTTCCTTAATAACATCCCTGAAGGAAAAGAAGAGAAATTTGGACAAGAGGGCATTCAAATGTATTTTCATTAGATATAATGAAGGAATGAAAGGATATACGCTCTAGGATCCCGCATCAAGGAAAATAGTGTACAATCAAGATGTGGTCTTCAGAGAAGTTGGAAGTAAGTCTAAACCTAAAGAAATTATTCAGATCAAGAATAATCCTAATATGGTTCGGTTTGAACTAAGGAATGAAGAAGATGATTCAAATGAGTCGACTAAATTAGAGGAAGAGGTGGAACAATTGAATCCAGTTGTAAGGAGGTCATAAAGAGTAAGAAAACCAGTCGAAAGGTATAGTGTGCTCAACTTACGTTCCACATTCGTGGTAATTTCCACTGATGATGAACCGAAGCCAGTCGGGGAGGTAGTCGAATCAGCAGAGGGAAAACCCTAGAAGGACGCCATGGTTGAAGAGCTAGAATCCTTGCACAAGAATGATACATGGGATTTGGTCAATTTGCCTATTAGAAGAAATCCTTTCAGAAAAAAATGGGTATTCAAGAAGAAGATGAATGCAACAGGTCAAGTCAAGAAATTCAAAGCTCGACTAGTAGCGAAAAGATATTGCCAAGTCTAAGGAGTTGACTTCGGTGAGATTTTTTCCCCCGTTGCAAAATTAACTTCCATTAGAGTACTAATGTCTATGGATACAACATTTGATATGGAAATAAAACAAATGGATGTGAATACAAAGTTCCTACATGGGGACTTGGAAGAAGAAATCTACATGAAACAACCCAAAGGAAACTTACACTCCAGAATCGAGTCGTAGGATAGGTAAAGGTGCAATGGAAGTACCTTGGTCTATAAGAGGCTACTTGGGAAATGGAAAGTAATATGCGGGAAGCATATCCATTTCTATTCCAGAATGGTATTGATGAGAACTAGTTATCATCGAGGACAGTGATAAGTTATGAAGGGGGGTGTATGTGATACCACACGACTTGAAATTTTAATTAGTATTTCTATTATTGTGAATCCAGTGCCGANCACACGACTTGAAATTTTAATTAGTATTTCTATTATTGTTTTTATTTTAGAGTCTTAATTATTTTTTCGAAAGACAAATTGGTCTATTGACCAAATCCAAATTATAAAACCTTATTCTTTTATGAAAATAAACACATGTGGAAAAAGGGGCACATGTCGAAGTATTTGTTAAAGAGGGAGTTAGGAATCCAAAGGAGTTGGCCTAGTGGAAGCAGACCGAGACAAGTTGTGGAGTTAAATCAACTTCAAAAAGACACATTCCATATTTATAGAAGAATCTGTGAACACTTGTAGATCTGAATCTGACAGGTGGTCAGTGAGAAGGAGGCTCAAGAAAAGTGTCACAAGTCCTAGGCAGACTAAAAATAAGTCATGACAAGGGAATGGGATGCCATTCCTTGGTGTGAACTAATAGCTCGAGAAGGCTATGCACCAAATTGATTTGACATAATTATTTCTAATATTACACACAACGAGATAGAACTCAAAATTTTGCAAGAGGCCACGGAGGCAGCCCCTTGGATTCTGAACTCAACTCGAGGGTGATATAGGTTGAGAGAGACTCTAGTATAAGGTTGGGAGGAATAGTGTCTTCAATGTGTGGTTTCCCAAAGTCCAGGTTTTACTTCCTTATTATGAAAATATTGATTTGATCATTTACTTTATGTTATTATACATTGTGAAGTATTTTAAGGCACAGATAAATTGTCGCAAGTGTTAGCTATAAATGTTTTTCTATGAGAAGATAGATGCATATCATAGTTCATGCCGAAAGACTATTGAAAGATAAACAATTGTTATTCTGATCCTAGATCCATGAACACAATCGTATTTCCAGTAACAAATCAACAAAAAACTCATAGGGTAAAAACTTGTTACTAAAACAGACATTGTAATCGAAAGGGAATTCGTTACAAAACTAAATAGAGTTTAACAAGATACACTGTGTATATTTAAGAGGGAAACATTACAATTTGAACCGATTATATCAAAATATGAGTAATGCATTGTGTATATTCCAAAGTAATTCGTTACAAAACTAAAATCATCTTAAAGTAATAACTATGTATATTCAAAGGGATTCATTACAATTTAAACTGAGTTTAACAAAATACCAGTAACGGTTGAGTATGTCCAAAAAGAGAAACAATGTTAAGTAAATCGAGTATAACAAGGATTTAAATAATGACTATGTATATCCAAGGAGGAATTGTAACTAAAGCACATAAAATTACAAAATTGTCGAATGCATAGACAACAGTCCTAAGCTACAAGATTTCCAAGAATAATTACTTGGACGACTAGCTCGACATAATGTATAAGCAGAGTAACCATATATTGTGATACTAGACTTGAAATCTAATTAAATAATGGAACTCGAATACCTTTCCAAGCAAGGGTATTTCTTAATCTCCATGGTAACCATCGCTTTGACACCTACAAAATATCAATGAATAAATTAGAATGATGTATGAGTTATTTAGTCAAACAAAAGTTACATACACAAACAAATATAAACTTACCATGGATATACAGAGAACATGTGGATCTTCCTTCGTCGCCTTTGAATTGCATCTAGGTGTTCAGGGTTGTCGGGTAGCTGATGGGTACCCCTTGGAACAACAAAAAGGGCCCATCATTAGTTTAATACCCAAGAAAATCACGACGTATGTGCATAATATAAACCAAAGAACTTACTACACTCTGTGCTAACACTTCCCTCTGCAAATATTTATAACATAAGTCCCAACTAAGTTTAGGACGAATAAACGATGTGAAAGGTCTTAATCATCGACCATAAACAGATCAATAAAACAAATGAAATAAACACTAAATTCGGTTATGATAAAACTCAAACCACTAAGTTCATAAAAATACTGGGTTCAGATGATGAGTCCTCAAGGTTCAAGGACAAACTCCTCTAACCATAGGTTATCTAAGAGTGAGACCTACCACAACCAATAATATAATTATTACAGTCGCGACATCATACGTTAGATATATATGGGACAGGAAGTTCAGTAGGGAAACCGATATAGAGATATAATAACCTAGCAGGGAGAATAATATTTGAATCTGACTATAAACCAATATCATAAAGAAAACTTCTCAGGATTCATTACCAATTTAAATAAGTTACAAACACTGGTTATAGGAGGAAAAAATCAGTAAAGAAGGTTCTATAAACTCTTACCAATTTAAGACGCAAATCCAAATTTGACAAAAAGACCAAATGCAATCCATGGAGGCTACATATACCCCGATATTTTACCAAATAAACTCCACAGTGAACTGAAACGAGATTGAGGTAATTAGACCTTCACTTTGTAACTTGAAAGTGAAGAATGTGAAATGAGCCAAGTTCAGGAAAGGTTAGAACAACTAAGGGAATCCGACAGAAAACCCTAATGCCTGTAGACATAACAAAACAACACATATGCAATTCTTAAAAAACTATTGATTAAACTTCCTCGAAATAATTAAAACTATAGGTGGCGCATGTAGGATCCTTGGATGTTAAATGTTCCGTAGGACATGTGAATTAACGAAGAAAAGTTTGCAATGTTTTAATTAAGAATTATTATGATAACATGAGTTAACATCATTGTAAAACACCCTAATAATTCCACTTACGTATGAGTCAACATGCGTATGCCAAGTGTTATACTTTGGATGACACAATAAAACCCGTTGACATATGTTGTACAATGGTACATGTTAAAATATGTTATACATTAGATAATACAACCGAATAATCATATATGTATTGGTTGACGCATAATGAAACCCGTATTACATATGAAATGCTTTAGCAAGGTTATTATAATTACAAACTCATATGAAATTCTTTAGCAAGGTTAGTATAGTTACAAAATTTATATGTTGAGTTACATGGACTCAAATAAGGTATGATACAAATAAGAGTTGTATTGACAACGATATAGTGTCAAGTGCGAACGTATAGCCACAAGGGTGCTATAACAAACAAACAAACCTCGTAAGACCTTTGTATATGGCATAAAAAATAATCTTCATTTAGTAAGGACTATAGAAATAACAATTAGGATAACTTTTATAAAACGACGTGTGGTACAGAACTATGTTTTTAAGTAAAGAGTTGTTCGACTATTATAATGAGGTACTATAACAAGTTATGAGAACATATGAAGTATTTTCTGTATAATCATGTAGTCTCTAAGGTTTTCTCGATTCATAATAAAATGATGAAAGAATAGTGAGACTATCGTTTGATAAAGGAAAACAAGAATATGCATAAAAGTAGGAATAAGATAAATAGACTTATATGCGACAATTATGTTGAAGAGAAGTCATTAAACTGTTATGGTTGAATATTTATATATATAATTGAATGGAATTTAAGGCGTGTGACACACGTGTTCCCTATGCAAGCGTTGTTGGTAGTCTAATGTATGTGATGGTATGCCCTTGACCAAAGATTTCCCATGCAGTAGAAGTGTTGAGCAGATACATGTTGACAACTGGGAAGAAGTATTGTACAATTTTCAAGAGAGTATTTGTTGGTTTTTATTTTACTTATACTTTGTAAGTTATCTACTCTGATCCTACCTTACTGTCATCGATTGAACCTGGTTCAAATTTAACAAGCTCCCAACAAGATCCCTCTAAAAATATCGGCCCCTCTGGTAAACCAGAAGGCAACACAACAGAGAGGGTGTACTGCACAGTCTCAGCTAAGATAGCTCTATGGGTGGCGAAAATACTCAGGTTTTTGCAGTGTGGGAATGAGTGGAGATCTGTGGTTGTACCTTATAATATTTATTTATTAAGTCTAACAACTGATTATAGCAGTCAATCTATTCATGCATGTGAAATATCGGATCTAACTAGTTACTTCATTCATTAATCTAACATTCAACAATTAACAATAATAGAGACGCATACATTCAATCACATAACACAAGTGTTACTGTGGTTCACCCCCTCCTGGGACATGTCCACAAAGATATGGATTTCAAGATCTTTATTATGGTTCAGTAATATATCACGCTGCACGTGTTTACAATCGTGAATCTTACACTCCCAACATGCTCACCGATCCCTGCGAGGCTGAATAAATCACACCAGGCTCCTCAAACTACGATCTAACCCTCGGTATCGAGTCACTCACTACTTCTCTAGCTCACTAGATTACATAATAGTACAACTCTTACAAGCCTTACAAATTTCAGACTCTTCTTGTTTCACTGGTCTCTCTGCCATCCGTTGTCCCCTAAGTACTACTTATTTATATTCTTGGCTCATCAGCCATTACAATACATTGCAAAAACCCTAACCATAGCATCATTAGGTCTTCCTTGCATGCACGCCTCGCATGCTTCCCTCACACGTGTTGCTTTTCCTTCCAGCTGCCTTTTCTTCCTTTCATGCTTCTCTTCCCCAAAATAACCTTTTCCCTTGACTGGGTCTGTGTCCAACAGGCACCCAACACTGACATGTGGCTCGTGCTGAGCCACCTAAGCTTTGTGTGATTCTTCAACAGCTCCTACGAGAGTATGGAACTTGTCTATGAGTTTCCTTGATTGTGTTTGAGCCTGAGTGGTCTTTTCTCTGAGAGCATCCAACACTTGCACTGTGATCTCCTCGTTGATCATTTTTGCGCACTCTACCTGAGTTTGTTCCATGTTATTATTTTACTCCTTTGCCTATGCAATGACCTCTACTGCTAGCTCTTGGACAGGCTCCATTTGAGCTTGTCGATCCTTCTTCTGTGTCTGCACAACTATTAGCTCTGTTTGTAGCTTCTTCATGTCTTGTACTCCTTTGAGGCACTCGATAACTGCACTGACTTGTCGACAACTGCGTTGAGTTATTGTTCCATATCCTTCATATGCTCGACTGCTTCCTGCTTCCTTTGTTTCTTCACCTCTGGGGGAGTGGTAGGAGTGAGTTGTTCTCAGAGGTTCTCAATCTCCTTCCTGTATTGATCAATTGTTTACACAATCTGATCAATTTTCTGCGTTGTCATGGGCTCTGCTATTTGCACGCTATTTGGAATTCTTTCATAGGCTATAGCCACTCCATGCTCGAGCCTATCTGCGTGATCTTTCTTGTCTTTGGTATTGATATTGACTTGCTCAAGCACCAACTCTAACTCTTCTCTGTTGTCCTCCGTGTGTTGCAACTCTGATGCGTATGTGCGTGCACGCGACTTTACCTTCTGTGCGACACTGACTTGCAGTTTATATAGTGCCTTGGTTGGTCTCCTCCCCATTACCAACTGTATTTGCACCAAAATTTTCAAGGGTGTCTGACCTACAATATCATCCATGTGCAACATGCTGGGTGTAATGTGAAAAGTTAGGCTCACATGTGCTATTGTATGGATGATATCCTGTTCACTTGGCTCCTGCTTCTGATGCTGCGGGGAATGACTCTGTTCCTCTACCCACCCTCTGTGCTTCTCTTCTCTAATATAGGACCTACCTCATGTCAGCCAGCTAATCCTGAATTCAGTCCCTTTGGTGCTAGGCATCTTCAAATTCCTCAATTACCCGGTCGTAGAATCTTTCCTCCACGAGGTCCGTGTCATCCTTGGTGATTGTATATTCCAACAACGTCTTGTGCACATTGGCCTTCTTGTGTGCACCCCTAGTGAATATGATCGACCTCTTGGTCTGCCTTGTTCCCGTTGGGTAGCACTCGATGTGGTTCCTTGTGTTGTCTCATCCCCTTTCTCCTGTTCTTTCAGTGCCTGGGTGGTGTCCTTTTTCCCTGTCCAGGTGCCTTTCTTTGGCGCACCCCCTTTCTTTTGTTGTGTCGGCTTATGACTTGGATTTGGTTTCTTGGGAAAAAATTTATCTCCGACAAGTGTTTGTTCTTACCTTTCATTAACCTCCTTTTCTGTGGGCATCTCTTGAATCAAAACTGGAACTCTCTAGTCATCTTGCCAATCCTTGATGGCCATCTCTACACCCTCTTCCTTGACGCAATATCGCAGTTGTAACCATTCCTTCTCGGGATCCCTTCATTCTTGGATCCAGACAGTATGCTTGGTCTCTTTGAAGTTGGCGATGTCCTGATATTGCACGAGAATTTCTGGAGTAATCCGCCAAGTGTTGGCAATGCTCTCTTGAAATTCGTTGTAATACCCCGCAAACATGCCTGCATTTGCACTTCTGGTTTTGGAATCCAAAGTGCTCCCCAAAAATATGTACCACACTGCGTGACAATGGGTGCTTTGCTCGAAAAAGTATGTAAACTTAGGCTCCCTCCATCCGATTAGGGTAATCAATATGAGTAGCCAAGAATAGTGAAACTTTGTTCCCAGGTCCTGCGCATATTTGCAGTTCTCAAGGAACATATTTAACAAGTATGGGGCCCAAATGAGCATAGTGCCCTCCGCGCACTATGCTTCAGCTGCGACGACCCTGACAGGGACTTCCTTCTTGTGGCACTTCTTGAGCAACTTGCATGCCATGAGTTTGGTGGCCAGCATTGTTTCTGCATCACTGGTGCGCTTGATGATGATTTTACGTGACCCTCTTTCTGTGCCATACATATTCTTCATATCCTCTACCATCACCTTCTCCTTTGTTTTATCATCAAGGTACTATGCGAGACTCTCCCCCCGAGATGGAAGCCCTATGAAAAATGCAATGAGATCTATGTCTATTGAGAAAAAATCTTCTACCCATAAGTACCCTCCATGGGTGACTGCCATCAGTTGCTTGACGCAACTGTTTACGTCGCAGCCCATTCCAAAATGTGGGATATCCAACAGTTTTAGAATCCTAGTGTTGGCCAGTCCAGATGCCCACTGTTTAGGTTTCAAAAATTGGATCATGGAAGGGTCCTGTACCCCTGTTTTGGTAAAATTGCTTTGCAAATTCAGAAAAATTGTCCACATCGGTCACATCGTAGTCCGAGTACCATAGTCGGTCATAAGTCTTGTTTCACCCCTTCCTAGGATACGTCCATGAAGATATGGATTTCAATCTCTTTATTATGGTTCAGTAATATGTCACGCCGCACTTGTTTACAATATTGGATCTTACACTCCCAACAGGCTCACCGATACCTGGGAGGCTGAATAGATCACACCAAGCTCTTCAAATTGCAATCTAACCCTCAGTATCGAGTCTCTCACTGCTTCTCTAGCTTACAGAATAATACAACTCTTACAAGCCTTACAACTTCTAGACTCTTCCTGTTTCACTAGTCTCTCTGCCATCTGTCATCCCCTAAGTACTACTTATTTATATTCTTGGCTCATCAGCCATTACAATACATTGAAAAAACCCTAACCCTAGCGTTGTTAGGTCTTCCTTGCATGCACACCTCACATGCTTCCCTCACATGTGTTGCTTTTCCTTCCAGCTATCCTTTATTCTTTTCATGCTTCTCTTCCCAAAAATAACCTTTTCCCTTGATTGGGTCTGTGTCCAACAGGCTGCCAACACTGACATGTGGCTCGTCCCGAGCCACCTAATCTTTGTGCGCTTCTTCAACAACTCCTGCGAGAGTATGGAACTTGTTTGTGAGTTCCCATGCTTGTGTTTGAGCTTGCATGGTCTTTTCTCTGAGCGCATCCAACCCTTGCACTATGATCTCCTCGTTGATCATTTCTGCGCACTCTACTTGAGTTTGCACCATGTTCTTCTTTTCCTCCTCTACCTACACAATGACCTCTACTGCTATCTCTTGGAGAGGTTCCATTTGAGCTTGTCGATCCTTCTTCTGTGTCTGCGTAACTATTAGCTCTGCTTGTAGCTTCTTCATGTCCTGTACTCCTTTGAGGCACTCGATGATATTCATCGTTTTCTGCCTCTACTTGAGGTCCTGGATAGCTGAGCTTATCTTTTCCTCTTCCTAGCCCCAGTGCTGGACCTATTGATCCTCCTCCAGCTTTGTCCATAGCTGTGTTGTTCTATCAAACAAGTCAAGAACTGCGCTGACTTGTTGTTCCATCTCCTCCATCTGCCTGACTACTTCCTACTTCCTTTGTTTCTTCACCTCTGGGGGAGTGGTAGGAGTGAGTTGTTCCTGGAGGTTCAAGATATCCTTCCTGTATTGATCAATTGTTTGCACAATATGATCAATTTTTTGTGTTGCCATGGGCTCTACTATCTGCGTGCTATTTTGAATTCTTTCATAGGCTATAGCCACTCCATGTTCGAGCCTATCTGCATGATATTTCTCATATTTGGTATCGAGATTGACTTGCTCGAGCACCAACTCCAAATCTTCTCTGTTGTCCTTCGTGTGTTGCAACTCTGCTGCGTATGTGCGTGCACGCGACTGTACCTCCTGCACGACACCGACTTTCAGTTTATATAGTGCCTTGGTTGGTATCCTCCCCATTACCAACTGTAATTGCGCCAGATATTTCAAGGGTGTCTGGCCTACAATCTCATCCATGTGCTACATTCTGGGTGTAACGTGGAAAGTCAGGCTCGCATGTGCTATTGTATGGATGATGTCCTGTTCGCTTGGCACAACCTTGTCTCTTGCTTCTGATGCTGCAGGGAATGAATCTGTTCCTCTACCCGCCCTTTGCATTTCTCTGATCTGCACTAGGACCTGCCTCATGTCGGCCAACTCATTCTGAATTCGATCCCTTTGGTGCTAGTCATCTTCAAATTCCTCAACTGCCCGGTCATGGACTCTTTCATCCATGAGGTTCATGTCATCCTCGGTGATTGTATATTCCGACGATGTCTTGTGCACATTGGACTTCTTGCGCACACCCCTAGTGAATATGATCGACCTATTGGTCTGGACTTGTTCCTATTGGGTAGCACTCGATGTGGTTCCTTGTGTTGTCTCATACCCTTTCTCCTGTTCTTTCGGTGCCTGGGTGGTGTCCTTTTTCCCCACTTGGGTTCCTTTCTTTGGCACACCCCCTTTTTTTTATTGTGTCAGATTTTGACTTGGCTTTGGTTTCTTGGGAAAAACTTTA
>JASDQU011377112.1:26253-38905 GCA_032191745.1 Picea mariana
CAACCCTTGCCTTGGTGGCTTTCGAAGTGTCAGGGAGCCTATGAAAAATTTCAAGTATTCTATATACCGTAATTGTATTTAAAAATAAAGAAAGCTAAAAGTATTGAATTCAAATTGTAATTTACCTTCCTGGACCAGGTGGATTTCTTCCTTCTTTTCTCAATCTCTTCTCCTTTGCTTCCTCAATGAACGCCTTCCATTCCCTCTCAAGAATAATGGGTGGACGCTCATACCTAGGGTTCTTTTGCAAGTTAACCCTATACATGTCACATATATATTTTAAATATAGGCCCACCGCTTTGGAGACCTCGCTTTTGTCGAAGGTATCTACCCCAAACATATGTGCAAGGTAGTCCAAGATTTCTTTTTTGAGGTGAATACTCTGAGAATTCCACCTCGTGCGTAACGTGGGACCAAAAATTTCCAACGACTGGTCATGCAAGTGTTTATAAAACAATTTGTTTCCTACATGCAAAAATAAACGATCATTAATTAGAAAATAATAATATATAAGATGATATATGCTTCTGATATACATCAACAAACGGTTAAAGCAATTAAAAACACATGGAATTTTTAATGTCTTTATTGGAACTCTTTTCTCATTCACCAAAAAAGTGCATGAAATTGTTCCCATGTTGGCAACGCGTGACATTCCAGGAAATGAACTGGCAGTGTCATCACTGCCACTGCCACCAGCTCGAAAATCCGAAATCCAATGTTATTGGGACTAATTTAAAAAAAAAACAGTAAAATTTCAATTTTTAAAATTTTTTTCGACAAAAAAATTGATTTTATCACAATCGTCGTAATAGTTCATCGATTTTTTAGCCTATATGTAATAGTGATTACAAAATATTTAAACAACTTAGCTCCAACCCTACCTACCAAGGAGAATTTCCATCTTTCAATGATGACAATAGTGTTTTAAGATCGTGGAAGAAAACAAAGTCAAATAGACCAAAAGAACTAAAGAAATCATCAAATTGAAAATTAATAATGGTAGGGGCCTTGTATCATTTTGATCATTGATGATGACCAAGCAACTGAGTCATAATAGGAGTGTCAAAACATCAAGATACGAAAGATCACATTGATTAGCATCTACGGAAATCAATCTATGACCATGAGATATATCTGAGGAAGTTTTTCCAAATGAAGATGACAGTCATAACATGTGGCCAAGCACATCAATTTCTTCAAAGTCAGTTGTTTAGCATGGATGAAAAATTAAGTTGTCACTATAAGATATACAAGTGGACATTTTCCCAAGTAAATATGGTATTCATAAGATGTGTCCAAGCAACATTGATAATTTTAAAATTTTTGTTATAGAATCTAGTAATAGTCGAGGCACCAATTCAAGATACACACTTGATGTGATAAAAACAATGGATTTAGAATGCATTCTAACCAACTATGCTTGCATGTGTACCTTTTTTTTAGCAGTCTTGGTAAATATAGTTATTGTAAGCATTTTTATGAATATAACATGAAATGTGACATTAAGGAGGCATGAAGGACATTTCTAATTTTTATTTTCTAAATCTATTCAAAATTTTCTAATTTCGAATTCCATTCAAAAAAAAAAAATTGTTGTTCAATTTTCTTTTCTACTAATCATGAGAACTAAATCTCGTTGTGTGAGTTTGTATGTCTGTGGATATTTTGTTGTGCATTCTGAGAACATGCACTTACCAACGTGTATCAAGAATCAAGATTGAAACTATGTTGTATCAAATTAAAAAATCTAATGATTATTTTAATTAGCCTAGGAAAAATCAAGCAGACGACGAGAGATAAAAAATGGTGGAAACTGTTGATAGGTTGAAAGAAAAAATATATGCCTTTTTTATTTAGCATGTAGAGTCTGTTTCTTGTGCTCTTGAAAACCAAGAAAATATATTCTAAATGCAAGGGTTTGTGGTTCTATGAATTTGAAATTGGTATGTTGTATATTGATGACCATGAATTAAAACACCCTATAACATCATCAACCTCTAAAAAGTGTTTCCCTTTGGAGTCTTCCTCTTCTGTACTAACTCAGAATCATTGAATTTTTTTGAAACATTCTTTTTCAATTTGTAAAAATACTAACCAAATAAAACAAGCTCTTTGGATTCTATATGTATAAATCTAGATAGATGTACATGTGCATTGAGTTATGTTGAAATATATTGGCTTGAATTTGTTCATATTGTTATTAATGCACCAAGAGAAACAAGGTGTTGCACTAAAAACATTGAAAATAGAGGGAAACACACTAAAAATAGAAGTTTTAAGGCAAAGATAACAATTTCAAAATCTAGACTTGATAAGTTCAGGATAACCAATATGCTTTGTACAATTTGCTAGAAGGAAGCAACAATACAACACATGCAACATTCAAAATGTGGAACCAATGGGTAGGAACTCTAAAGGAATGGGTTTCTTCAAAATATGCAACATTACCTAAAAATAATCAACATAAATAAACATCTACCTTCTAAAATTACCTAACATATAAATAGTCAACATCATTACATTGGTTTAACAACATCCAATATAGTAATAAAAATGAAATTGAGAGCAAAGATATGAAAACCAATATTATAATGATATGAAAACATTCTATTTGTCAAACCTTGCACATCAACAACCAGAGAGTTTCCAATTGGCCCAACATGTTTCAAAAGAGGAAGATCAATGGGAGAAATTTGTGTATTTGTAATATAACAATGCAATTTTGGTTACATCCCAACATATAATGAAAAGAAGTTAATAGACATGTACCAAAACTTTGGTTACATCAAATATACTTGGCATAGTAGGAAAAGTGGAATGGTGTTGAATCTATTTATGTCCTCGGTTTGAAGCTGACACTATGGAATGTTACACATCTATATACATCCAAACACTACAAGTAAAAAATGAGGATGTCTACACAAAAATTCCTAAATAAATTAATCTTGACACTCAATCTAACTTATTGAGGACAATACATGATGGATTTCTTGAGTGATGATGTCCTTGATTGTTGAGATATGCAAACCAAAATGGCTCATATTCAAGTGAATAGACATTTAAGTTCATTTGTAAACCTCTATTTTATTTTCTTCTTCTCCTTTTATTTATAGGGCGGAGAGATGACTCAAAATCACTCAACCCAAGTGTAATGTTAAAATCTATGATGTGTCAATTATCGGCCTCAATGAAAATCCTTTTAAATAGGCCCACCATTTCTCAGTTGTTGCTTAAAGTATATGGAGGACTATTTAGAGCACATATAGGTATCCCAACAACTCCTCTTTATCCAATCAAAGTGTCTCAACATCTTTATCAACACTTACAATGGCCACACAAGTTGTGTCAACATTTGCATCAATGATTGATGTCTTCATAATTATCTCTATGGGAGCATTGAATGCATAAGGTGTTGAATCATCAAATGTATTAGGCTAGCATTATGATCCAACAATGACT
Source organism: Picea mariana (assembly GCA_032191745.1). NCBI lineage: Eukaryota > Viridiplantae > Streptophyta > Pinopsida > Pinales > Pinaceae > Picea > Picea mariana. Next base: position 29,716 of record JASDQU011377112.1, read on the forward strand.
CTAAACCACTTTATAGGAAGTACAACTAATCCACCTTTATGACATTCTTGCAAGTGTTGCCACATATAGACCATGGGAATTCACATACCATAAAATTCATATAATACCAGGTCACGAGATATTTCTTGTCATGATTGCTTTTACTCCTCACCAAGTAAGTGTGAGATATTCTTTCATGGGGCCAACAATTATCATCTAGATTTTTTATAGCTTTCTTCATTGAGGATTCAAACTACTTTCCTTCTTATAGTTGTTCATATATTATCCTTTTCTCAAATTTATTTTAATCGATAATACGATTCTAATTTTTTTGAAAGAATGTATAGCAACCAATCCATTCTATAAGCACATTTTTTCCTTTGATCTGATATAAATTTTAGCTTCAAGAAGCTATGGCACACCTCCATGGAATTATTGGTCTCTTGATTTGCATGAGGAAAATCATAGAAATGTTTCACCTACATCCCTAATTGGAAGAATTGAATTTGTGTAATGAAAATCTTTATGAAAAAAAAAAAAAAAAAACTAGAGTATGTGAACTTACAAATATTATCACCCACAACCCAAGTGGTGTGAAAATAATCCAAGAACTTCTCCTCAATTGCAAAATTAGTGAAAAATTTGTTTGCGTGCTCGACCATCGATTTAGCATTGGAACAAGACTTCATGAAATAACCCAACTTATTAAGCATGACATTTTCTTGTTCTAGAGTGAAATCCAACCTGCAGATATTTTTTTTCCATGCCCTCCATATGTGCCAAATACACAATATCACTTGGCACTGTTTGGCCCTCCTTAGAATTCAATGTGTTTACATGATATATTTTTACAATAAATACAAATTACAAAATGACCAAATGAAAGTTACCTCAAAGCATTAATTTCATCCAATACATCATCGACCATCAATGCATTGACTTTTCAATTGGGGTGTAGTTGGTAACACTTGTTTATGAGCACCTCCAACCATATAATAATATCGAATGATATATTTCCTGATGCCACAACCCATGCAAATGAAAACCCTTCTTTTCTTGTCATCAAGGGCCACATGTGTGTACTATTGATACTACAATATTCAATAAGACCCAAAGTCAAAGTTTAAGTTGTTAGTCACAATGAATCACAATCGAAACAATCATTTTTGGATGAATCATTCAAATTAATTTTATCACGTATTTATTGGTGTTGAATGTTGAATCCATTCCTATTAAACTATTGCGAGATAGTTTGATCATTGTCTCCAACATCCATTTTGTTTGAATTCAGATTATAAATAGGCCGATATTTGGACCATTGGGCTTTTGAACAATAAAATGTCATCCAATTGTTTTTTATACTAAATTTTAACACACATTTCATCTTTCTTGTGAAGTTGATAATTTCCCTTCAATGGGAAGTTATAGATGTTTACATATTTCCTGGTCAAGAATAAATCTCTACCATGATCTCCCCCATCCATGCCAAGATATTGCTTAACATGCATATTATATAAAACACCAATTGGTACTTCCATAATGAACAAAATTTCTACTAAGTGATAATGTCTCTCAAAAGATTAGGTTTATTCAAGGACTTAGCCTCATTAGATGTGTCATGTCAACCATGACATGGCCATCCTTCCTTGTCTTCATGCTCATATGCATTGTATGTCAATATTTTTATCTCAATGTTCTTATTCAAAACAATCACAATGAAATGGTATTGGCACCCCCTCTTCTTCACAAATGAGACACGTCATTTATTTGGATGCTCTACTATTTTGTCTTTCAAGCCATATAAACATGACTAAGTGAACTGCAAATTACAAAACCTTAGTACATACAAAAATTATATGTGGACACTCATGAGAAACCATTTGTGATCATATATGCCAAGTCATAAAATGCAAACACCAATTAAAACAAAAACACTTTCACATTTCTCCTCCATCAAAGCATTCATATTACAATTAGAGTTTTAAATAGAAAATCTTAAAAAATCTTTTACTCTTATATAAAAAATAAAAAAATTTCATATTTAAAATGTTTTTAAAAATTAAGCAAGGAACTTTTGAAATACTTACAGCTTGTATCTCAATGAAGCACTATCTCTTTGTGATGGTTATTTGTTTACTATGCTTAATAAAGTACATGACCTGGATTGGATCATTATATTATTTGTCATCTATCGTGATGCTTTCAGAGTGTAAAAAATTGGAGGAATCAACTTGTAGGGTCATTTTAATGGCAGATCCCATTTTGGAAAATTAGGGTTTGAAACCTTCCAGATCCATTTTGAGGCATCAAACAACATTTTGGGGGGTCAAAAAATTCTCAAATTCAGCTAGGACCCCTTGATACTATTTTACACATCAATACCTTTCCAATGGTACAAAAATCAAGTCAATCAGAGCTCATATGAAAAATTTATGCCTCCCGCAAGTTGACGTACTGTGTTGACCATCATGGTATGAGTGGATGCCATGTTAGACCCCATTACTCATGCATATGGGGCTAACTACATATAGAATTTCAAGAAGATTCTAGAAAGTCTAAAACCTTGTCACAATTAAGGGTTGAGGAAGTTAAAAACCTACCCCTAGATGGATATCAGGCTATGTTAAATATCGATCCACTAGGAGGGGAAGGGGTTCCATTATTTAGCATTGTATTTGTTCCATAGTTGAATAGAGTACCTAGGAGTGGTATTTTTAGAGAATAAAAAAGGAGGAGAAAATTTGTAGCGGCCATATAGGCCACAGTGTCAAAGGAAATTCCACAGAGAGTGCCACTTTCTTTGTACTTACATTTGAAGAAAAGGTAATAGAGAGACCTCACCTTCTAGTTGGGTTTTCTCGCATATTGGGTTTCCTAGGCTATATGTTATTTTTATTTATGGATGGCGTATGAGTATTTATTTATGTTCTCTATTTTTCTCATTTCAATTATTTCATATAAGCAGAAAATTGGTAATTAAAGAATATGAGATCTAAAGGAAATTAATATTCACAATAAATATTTCATTATTTATTAGATCTATTATGACAAACAGTGTAGTGGAATATCCATGGTATTTTACAGATCATATTCGTATCAAAGTAGGTTTTCTTAGGGTATTTGTGTAAAATTGCAGGGATCTAGGGATTGGTTTAAGAAGAAATTCACATAACCCTAGCCATGGATGATGAGTCTATTCATATATATAACAACCCTCAAGATCCAACAGAGGAGGGACTTGTGAGGCTAGAAGAGAAAGTTTGTAATGCACCCATATCAAAAAACCCAAAAACAATTTGCTCTATCTTTTGATCTGAGTCATACCCACTACCTGAGTACCTCTAAATTCACCCTCTTGGGTTGATTCAAAATTTCAATACCAATTAATTAATAATGAATCCTGAAAAAAATACAATAATATCACATGCATTAATCAAGATTCATGCTACACTATAAAACAAATGAACAATATTCCATGCACATCAATAACCAACAAGCAAGGATATCATCAATACATATTTCAGAGTTAATAATTAATACACATCGATAATAAATATACAAGAAAATATAACCATGACAAAGAGCACTTATATTTATCAAAACCAATCACCAACTAGTTGCAGACCAAGGACGTTCCACCCAACCTTAGAAACTATTTTTCCAAGTCTTAATAGCAGGTCATCCCCAAGCCAGGGCTATGAATCCACAAGGATGGGTCTCAGTTTGACACTCAACTTCCCAAACCATTTAGCATTCAATCTCTCACAAGTTTCTCAAACAAACAACAAACCCAATTACCAACTCTCTTCCCCTTTATCTCGCACCACCCAAAGAGAATGAACCCCCTTCACTGTCATAGTCCCTTAGGTTGTCCACCTCTTTCTAGGGCTCCAGTGATTCTGGTCAGGAAATATTTATGATGGAAAATCCTAGGATTATCAGTTGTGGACAGTTATCTCTCAAATTTCATTATTCTCATGCCCACATGCATCCCTCCATTTTTGGAATAATAAAAAATTAATTACTTCCAGCTAACCATGGCTTCCTTCCTTCAACAATTTGTTTTCCCTTCCCCATGCAAAACCAATAATGAGTAGAGGAATGAATTAGAGAGGAACAAATCCAAAAATTAATTTGGAGTAAGAATGAATGGCCAACCCCCAAGACAATAAATAACATGGATTAAATATCAAAATCATCATATGGAATTACCCCAAGAAGCTCATGTAACCCCCTCTTTCTCTCTAAAATTCCAAGGTGGGTAAAATAAAAATAATTTTAAAATGTAGAGGCTTAGCCCCTCAACTTTCCCTCTCTCTTGTGGAATCATATCCCCCTATAACTCTTGTTCTTGTCCATCTCACAAATAGCTATGTATTTTATTATTAATAATAATCAAGGTATTACATATCCTAGGAACTCCAACCTCTTTTAATTGTTTGGGCACTTCGACCTTTCATCAAATAAACAAAATAGATTATTAATCTAGGGACTCAAAACTGAGGTATTACAAAGTCGTTGGCATATATTACAATGTGTCCCTCCTCATGGAGGGTCTAGCAAGAAATCTCATACCATTGGAAGAAGTTGGATGCTGTAACTCAGAGATTGGATCAGACGAGAAACCAATGGATAACAAAGACCTGAAAAAAGAGTCGTGGAAAGAACTTAAGAACGAGCAATCAAGTTCCAGTACCATAAAACCTTCATGGTATTTATTCAAGATGGAAGAAAAAGTGGACATAAATCCATACCAAGGTGAGATCGATGCATTCAAACTGAAACATTGGTTGTTGTTGGGCCATTTCATGCTTGCACACTTTTTTCTTAATGTTGGGAGTTTAGACCCAAGGTTCGTCCAAAGTTGACCAACAAAAATCCCAAAGCATTGACATATCAATATTCAACAAGGTTCTAAGAAGGTCTCACCCGAGATGCAATGAGGATCGCAGAGAGCATCTAGTCTTGTGACGGGGATGAGTGAATAAATACACTAGTATCCCTCCAAGACGACATACATACACTCTATTAACGTAAGTTTACTATTATCAATATGTAAAAGATACACACACATATCCAAATAACACATGAGTGACACATGATAGATCATAATAGTTGCAACTTTATTACTCCTTTCATTCCGTTAAACACATGAATACATTAAGCAAAGCATACTTGAAAACAATAGAGTCTCATGTCCTCTTAAGATAATTCCCCAGATTTACAATACATTTCACTCTGTGCATCCTTTCAGACTTTAGATATATATATATAAGACTCATACTTATATTCAAAAGCATTACAACATCACAATACTACAGAGGCTCAAAGTGAGCTCATCAATAAAACAAACATCAAATCACTGAATCTTCTAAGTGAGTGTCTAACTCTATTTCTATTGATGTTGCTCTCTTTTATATCTTTTTTTACTTGAAATCTTAGTTTCTTTCATTTATTCTCCACTTTGTCTACTAAATAATAGTCTCACACACTTCTAGTTCTTGTCTTCATTCCACGTATCCTTTATGGAATCAGGGAAATCTTAACTGCCTTGCCAAATCATCTTTTGTTAGCTCCACGTTCCCTTGTGCTGCTGGCAATAATCATTTGAGAATATTTATCGATGATTCCTTTCTTGATTATAGCGTGTGTCTTCTTTATTTTTGGTGCAAATAAAAACTTGGACCAACACACATTTGATAGACCTTGGGATTGGTGCACAATATCAAAACTTGGTCTAACATGAACTTCTTTTCAATCTCCGTGCAATGGCTTGGGTTCCCACAAAACTAGAATGGGCACACACAACTTTTTTTTTTCACCTGCATGAGATTAACCCAAACCTTTGGGTGCCAAGAGACCCCCACCACTATTACTTGGCTCGTCCTTGAGCCACCTACCCCATGGAATGACTGCCACAACATACAGGATAGTCTTGAGTAACATAAAATCATGACTATCAGGTCAAAGTCTCAAAACGAACTGTGGTTGTAGCTGGGTTTGAGTAAGAGAAAATAATTTATCCAGGTTTTCGCTGTAACCTGCAATTTGAAATTGATCCAGGACTGATTCAAACATGCTGGTGGAGTTCATGTGGCCAGAGGGTCGACCCTTCCCCTTTGATGGTGTGTGTGGTGATGAATGATGGTTTTTTCACCATAGAGACACCACCCTATTGTATGAAAAAAAGAAATTGATCTCCCTCAAGAGAGAGAATCATCCAATGCTTCTATTTTTGTTCTGGTAAGACAAGAAGAAATACAAGGTCCTGTTGTGTTGGTGGAAAGGAGAGACTGCAACTTCGGGCTATCCATGTTAGCAAAAGTGATTATCCATGGTGACATTCCAACCAGCTTCGGGTTTCGAGAGTTGGGGAACTGCTGCAAGTACGCAAAATAGTTTAGGGAACTATGTGGACCCAAGCTGTGTCATGATAGGGAAGAAGGGGGTAGGACCTCTAATGAGCAGTTGATGATAAATTGGAAATCTCATGAAAACATAAATGTGGGTTCTCGGTATGTCTAACCAAATTTCCATGGAAAAAGTATGGATAGTCTTCTAATCCATGCCATGAATGAGAAGCTGGAAAGAAAACTTGGAAAAATAGATGAAGAGGGGTGAATGGTGGGAATTTCCAAGTGAACGATGGAGGAAGTCACAGGTACGGGTGGGAGAGCGTGGAGTGTGTATAATTTCTCCAACAAGTGGATAGGGGAGGTGGTATATATAAAGTGGAGGTTGGGGGAAAGGGAAAGTGGGGATGATAGAAAGGTCTGACGGAGGAGATGGATTGGATAATATTTAGAAAGTCGTGGTGAAGTGTCACCAATGGGGATATCAAATTTCAGATTCATCGTATTGGTGATTTTCTTTGTGGAAAGTGGCCTCATAACTAGTTGCATACCTTTGTCATGTGCGAGTTTCCTAAATTAGATTTCTTAATGTTTCGATGAACCAAATTTCCATGGAACTCAATGGAGCCTCATGTGAATTCAAGGTCATATCCATGACCTTGTACTTATGCCATAACAATGACCTAAGTTGGGAAATCTCAGAAATATGTAAAAGTGTCATTCCATCCAATCAGTCTATGTGATTGGGGTGTACTTAGTGTTGTCAAAAAGGAAAATTATGCCAAACATCTAATCCTCTACATGTTGTACCCAGAGATGCTTAGCATGTAGAGTCTTTAGAGTCTGTTTCTTGTGCTCTTGAAAACCGAGCAAATATATTCTAAATGCAAGGGTTTGTGGTTCTATGAATTTGCAATTGGTATGTTGTATATTGATGACCATGAATTAAAACACCCTATAACATTATCAACCCATAAAAAGTGTTTCCCTTTGGAGTCTTCCTCTTCTGTACTAACTCAGAATCAATGAAATTTTTCGAAACATTATTTTTCTCTTTGTAAAAATACTAACCAAAGAAAACAAGCTCTTTGGATTCTAGATGTATAAATCTAGATAGATGTACATGTGCATTGATTTATGTTGAAATATATTGGCTTGAATTTGTTAATATTGTTATTAATGCACCAAGAGAAACAAGGTGTTGCACTAAAAATATTGAAAATAGAGGGAAACACACTAAAAATAGAAGTTTTAAGGCAAAGATAACAATTCCAAAATCTAGACTTGGTAAGTTCAGGATAACCAATATGCTTTGTACAATTTGCTAAAAGCAAGCAACAATACAACACATGCAACCTTCAAAATGTGGAACCAATGGGTAGGAACTCTAAAGGAATGGGTTTCTTCAAATTATGCAACCTTACCTAAAACAAATCAACATAAAAAAACATCTACCTTCTAAAATTACCTAACATATAAATAGTCAACATCATTACATTGGTTTAACAACATCCAATATAGTAATAAAAATGAAATTGAGAGAAAAGATATGAAAACCAATATTATAAAGATATGAAAACTTTCCATTTGTCAAACCTTGCACATCAACAACCAAAGAGTTTTCAATTGGCCCAACATGTTCCGAAAGAGGAAGATCAATGGGACAAATTTGTGTATTTGTAATATAACAATGCAATTTTGGTTACATCCCAACATATAATGAAAAGAAGTTAATAGACATGTACCAAAACTTTGGTTACATCAAATATACTTGGCACAGTAGGAAAAGTGGAATGGTGTTGAATCTATCTGTGTCCTCGGTTTGAAGCCGACACTATGGAATGCTACACATCTATATACATCCAAACACTACAAGTAAAAAATGAGGATGTCTACACAAAAATTCCTAAATAACTTAATCTTGACACTCAATCTAACTTATTGAGGACAATACATGATGCGTTTCTTGAGTGATGATGTCCTTGTTTGTTGAGATATGTAAACTAAAGTAGTTCATATTCAAGTGAATAGACATTTAAGTTCATTTGTAAACCTCTATTTTATTTGCTTCTTCTCCTTTTATTTATAGGGTGGAGGAAACTTTTCTTCTGCTTGAGAGATGACTCAAAAGCACTCAACCCAAGTGTAATGTTAAAATCTATGATGTGTCAATTATCGGCCTCAATGAAAATCCTTTTAAATAGGCCCACCATTTCTCAGTTGTTTCTTAAAGTACATGGAGGACTATTTAGAGCACATCTAGGTATCCCAACAACTCCTCTTTATCCAATCAAAGTGTCTCAACATCTTGATCAACACTTACAATGACCACACAAGTTGTGTCAACATTTGCATCAATGATTGATGTCTTCATAATTATCTCTATGGGAGAATTGAATGCATAAGGTGTTGAATCATCAAATGTATTAGGCTAGCATTCTGATCCAACAATGACTCTAAACCACTTGATAGGAAGTACAACCAATCCACCTTTATGGCATTCTTGCAAGTGTTTCCACATATAGACCACGGGAATTCACATACCATAAAATTCATATAATATCGGGTCACAAGATATTTCTTGTCATGATTGGTTTGACTCCTCACCTAGTAAGTGTGAGATATGCTTTCATGGGGCCAACAATTATCATATATATTTTTTATAGCTTTCTCCATTGAGGATTCAAACTACTTTCCTTCTTATAGTTGTTCATATATTATCCTTTTCTCAAAATTTATTTGAATCGAAAATACGATTCTATTTTTTTTAAAAGAATGTATAGAAACCAATATAAGCACATTTTTTCCTTTGATCCAATATAAATTTTACCTTCAAGAAGCTATGCAACGCCTCCATG
>JASDQU011377112.1:39013-50443 GCA_032191745.1 Picea mariana
GAAAAAAAAAACAAAAAAAAACTAGAGTATGTGAACTTACAAATATTATCACCCACAACACATTGTGAAAATAATCCAAGAACTTTTCCTCAATTGCAAAATTAGTGAAAAAATTGTTTGTGTGCTCAACCATCGATTTGGCATTGGAACAAGACTTCATGAAATAACCTAACTTATTAAGCATGGCATTTTCTTGTTCTAGAGTGAAATCCAAACTGCATATATTATTTTTCCATGCCCTCCATATGTGCCAAATGCACAATATCACTTGGCACTGTTTGGCCCTCCTTAGAATTCAATGTGTTTACATGATATATTTTTACAATAAATACAAACTACAAAATGACCAAATGAAAGTTACCTCAAAATTAATTCCATCCAATACATCGTCGACCAAGAATAAATTGACTCTTCAATTGGGGTGTAGTTGGTAACACTTGTTTATGAGCACCTCCAACCATATAATAATGTCAAACGATATATTTCCTGATGCCACAACCCATGCAAATGAAAACCCTTCTTTTCTTGTCATCAAAGGCCACATGTGTGTACTATTGATACTACAATATTCAATAAGACCCAAAGTCAAAGTTTAAGTTGTTAGTCACAGTGAATCACAACCGAAACAATCATTTTTGGATGAATCATTCAAATTAATTTTATCATGTATTTATTCGTGTTTAATGTTGAATCCATTCCTATTGAACTATTTCGAGATAGTTTGATCATTGTCTCCAACATCCATTTTGTTTGAATTCCAATTATAAATAGGCCGATATTTGGACCATTGGGATTTTGAACAATAAAAAGTCATCCAATTGTTTTTTATACCAATTTTTAACACACATTTCATCTTTCTTGTGAAGTTTATAATTTCCCTTCAATGGGAACTTATAGATATTTACATATTTCCTGGTCAAGAAGAAATCTCTACCATGATCTCCCCTATCCATTCCAAGATATTTCTTAACATGCATATTATATAAAACACCAATTGGTACTTCCATAATGAACAAAATTTCTACCAAGTGATAATTTCTCTCAAAAGATTAGGTTTATTCAAGGACTTAGCCTCATTAGATGTGTCATGTCAACCATGACATGGCCATACTTTCTTGTCTTCATGCTCATATGCATTGTATGTCAATATTGTTATCTCAATGTTCTTATTCAAAACACTCACAATGAAATTGTATTGGCATCCCCTCTTCTTCACAAATGAGCCACTTCATTTATTTGGATGCTCTCCTATTTTGTCTTTCAGGCCATATAAACATGACTAAGTGAATTGCAAATTACAAAACCTTGGTACATACAAAAATTATATGTGTACACTCATGAGCAACCATTTGTGATCATATATGCCAAGTCATAAAATGCAAGCACCAATTAAAACAAAAACACTTTCACATTTCTCCTCCATCAAAACATTCATATTACAATTAGAGTTTTAAATAGAAAATCTTAAAAAATCCTTTACTCTTATATAAAAAATAAAAAAATTCATATTTAAAACGTTTTTAAAAATTAAGCAAGGAACTTTTGAAATACTTACATCTTGTATCTCAATGAAGCACTATCTCTTTGTGATGGGGATTTGTTTACTGTGCATAATAAAGTACATGATCTAGATTGGATCATTATATTATTTGTCATCTATCTCGATGCTTTTAGAGTGGAAAAAATTTGAGGAATCAACTTGTAGGGTCATTTTAATGGCAGGTCCCATTTTGGAAAATTAGGGTTTGAAACCTTCCAGATCCATTTTGAAGCATCAAACAACATTTTTTGGGGTAAAAAATTTCTCAAATTCAACTAAGAACCCTTGATACTATTTTACACATCAAGATATTTCCAACAATGCAAAAATCAAGTCAATCGGAGCTCATATGAAAAATTTATGCCTCCCACAAGTTGACCTACCGTGTTGACCATCATGGAGTGAGTGGATGCCATGTTAGCCCCCATTACTCATGCATATGGGGCTAGCTACACATAGAATTTCAAGAATATTCTAGAAATTCTAAAACCTTATCACAATTAAGGGTTGAGGCAATGTTAAATATCGATCCACTAGGAGGGGAAGGGGTTCCATCCTTTAGCATTGTTTTTGTTCCATAGTTGAACAAAGCACTTGGGAGTGGTATTTTGAGAGCATAACAAAGGAGGAGAGATTTTGTAGTAGCCATATAGGCCACAGTGACAAAGGAAACTCCACAGAGAGTGCCTCTTTCTTTGTACTTACATTTGAAGAAAATATAACAGAGTGATCTCACCTTCTAGTTGGGTTTTCTCCCATAATGGGTTTCCTAGGCTATATCTTGTGTTTATTTATGGATGGTGTATGAGTATTTATTTATGTTCTTTATTTTTCGCATTTGAATTATTTCATATAAGCAGAAAATTGGTAATTAAAGAATCTAAGATCTAAATTAAATTAATCTTCACAATAAATATTTCATTATTTTATTAGATCTATTATGAAAAAAAGTCTAGTGGAATATCCATGGTATTTTACAGATCATATTCATATCAAAGTAGGTTTTCCTAGGGTATTTGTGGAAATTTGCAGGGATCTAGGGATCAGTTTAAGAAGAAATTCACATAACCCTAGCCATGGTAGATGAGTCTATTCATATATATAACAATCCTCAAGATCCAACAGAGGAGATACTTGTGAGGCTATAATATCAAGTTTGTAATGCACCCATATCAGAAAACCCAAAAACAATTTTCTCTATGTTCTGATTTGAATCGCACCCATTGCCCCGATACCTCTAAATTCACCCTCTTGGGTTGATTCAAAATTTTGATACCAATTAATTAATAATGAAGCCTGAAAAAAATAAAATAATATCACATGCATTAATCAAGATTCATGATACACTATAAAATAAATGAACAATATTCCATGCACATCAATAACCAACAAGCATGAATATCATCAATACATATTTCAGAGTTAATAATTAATACACATCGATAATAAATATACAAGCAAAGATAGCCATGATAGAGAGCACTTATATTTATCAAAACCAATCACTAACTAGATGCATACCAAGGATGTTCCACCCAACCTTAGAAACTATTGTTCCAAGTCTCAATAGCAGGTCACCCCCAAGCCAGGGCTATGAATCCACAAGAATGGGTCTCAGTTTGACACTCAACTTCCCAAACTAGTTAGCATTCAATCTCTCACATGTTTCTAAAACACACAACAAATCCAATTACCAACTCTCTTCCCCTTTATCTCACACCACCCAAAGAGAATGAACCCCATTCATTGTCACTCAGTCCCTCAGGTTGTCCACCTCTTTCTAGGGTTCCAGTGATTCTAGTAAGGAAGTCTTAATGCTGGAAAATCCTAGGATTATCAGTTGTGGACAGTTGTCTCTCAACTTTCATTATTCTCATGCCCACATGCATCCCTCCATTTCTGGATAATAAAAAATTAATTACTTCTAGCTAACCATGGCTTCCTTCAACAATTTGTTTTCCCTTCCCCATGCAAAACCAAGAATGAGTAGAGGAATGAATTAGAGAGGAACAACTCCAAAAATGAATTTGGAGTAAGAATGAATGGCCAACCCCGAAGACAATCAATAGCATGGATTAAATATCAAAAGCATAATATTGAATTACCCCAAGAATATCACATAACCCCCTTCTTTCTCTCCAAAATTCCAAGGTGGGTAAAATAAAAATAATTTTAAAATGTAGAGGCTTAGCCCCTCAACTTTCCCTCTCTCTTGTGGAATCATATCCCACTATAAATCTTGTCCTTGTCCATCTCACAACCAATGATGTATTTTATTATTAATAATAATCAAGGTATTACATATCCTAGGAACTGCAGCCTCTTTTAATTGTTTAGGCACTTCAACCTTTCATCAAATAAACAAAATACATTATTAATATAGGGACTCAAAACCGAGGTATTACAAATTCGATGACATATATTACAATGTGTCCCTCCTCATGGCAGATCTAGCAAGAAATATTGTACCATTGGAAGAAGTTGGATGCTATAACTCAGAGATCAGATCATATGAAAAACTGGGGGATAACGGAGACCTGGAAAAGGAGTTGCAGAAAGAACCCGAGAAAGAGCAGTCAAGTTCCAGTACCATAAAACCTTCATGGTATTTATTCAAGGTGGAAGAAATGTGGTCATAAATCCATACCAAGGTGAGATCGATGCATTGAAACTAAAACATTGGTTTTTTTTGGGCCATTTCATGCTTGTGCGCTTTCTTCTTAATGCTGGGAGTTTAGATCCAAGGTTTGTCCAAAGTTGACCAAAAAAAATCCCAAAGCATTGGCATATCAATATTCAGCCAAGGCTGAAGAAGGTATCACCCGAGATGAAATGAGGATCGCGGAGAGAATATAGTCTTGTGATGGGGATGAAGGACTAAATACACAAGTATCCATCCAAGATGACATACATACACTCCATTAACGTAAGCTTACTATTATCAATATGTAAAAAAATACACACACATATCCAAATAACACATGAGTGACACATGATAGATAATAATAGTTGCAGCTTTATTACTTATTTCATTCGATTAAACACATGAATACATTAAGCAAAGCATACTTGAAAACAATAGAGTCTCATGTCCTCTTAAGATAATTCCCCAGAGTTACAATACATTTCGCTCTCCGCATCCTTTCAGACTTTAGACATATATAAGACTCAGAGTTATATTCAGAAGCATTACAACATTAAAATACTACAGAGGCTTAGAGCGAGATCATAAATAAAACAAACATCAACTCAGTGAATCCTCTAAGTGAGTGTCCTCTATTTCTATTGATGTTTCTCTCTTTTATATCTTTATTTACTCGAGAGCTCAGTCTCTTTCATTTATGCTCCACTTGCTCTACTAAATAATAATCTCTCACACTTATAGTTCTTGTCTTCATTCCATGTATCCTTTATGGAATCAGGGAAATATTAACTGCCTTGCCAACTCATCTTTTGTCAGCTCCATGTTCCCTTCTGTTGTTGGCAGTAATCATTTGAGAATATTTATCGATGATTCATTTCTTGATTCTAGCGTGTGTCTTCTTTATTTTTGGTGAACATCAAAACTTGGACCAACGCGCATTTGATAGACCTTGGGATTGGTGCACAATATCAAAACTTGGTCCAACATGCACTTCTTTTCATTCTCCCCGCAATGGCTTGGGTTCCCGCAAAACTAGAATGGGTACACACAACTTTTTTTTTTCACGTGCATGAGATTAACCCAAACCTTTGGGTGCCAAGAGACCCCCACCACTATTAATCTGCTTGTCCTTGAGCCACCTACCCCATGGAATGACTGCCACAACATACATGATAGTCTTGAGTAAAATAAAATCATCATTATCAAGTCAAAGTCTCAAAACGAACTGTGGTTGTAGTTGGGTTTGAGTAAGAGAAAATCATTTATTTGGGTTGTAGTTGTAACCTGTAACTTGACATTGATCTGGGATTGATTCAAACATGCCAGTGGAGTTCATGTGACCAGAGGGTCGATCCTTCCCCTTCGATGGTGTGTGTGGTGATGAATGATGGTTTTGTTTAAAGCACACCATAGAGACACCACCCTTTTGTATGAACAAAATAAACTTATCTCCCTCAAGAGAGAGAATCATCCATTGCTTGTATTTTTGTTCTGGTAAGAGAAGATGGAATACAAGGTCATGTTGTCTTGGTGGAAAGGAGATACCGCAACTTTGGGCTATCCATGTCAGCAAAGGTGATTATCCATGGTGACATTCCAACCAACTTCGGGTTTAGAGAGCTGGGGAAGTGCTGCAAGTATGCAAAATAGTTCAGGGAACTATGTGGACCACGGTTGTTTTGTGTTGGGGAAGAAGAGGGTAGGACCTATAATGAGAAGCCAATGATAAATTGGAAATCTCATGAAAACAAAAATGTGGGTTTTCGGGTTGCCTAACCGAATTTACAGGGACAAAGTATGGATAGTCTTCTAAGCCACACCATGAATGAGAAGTTGAAAAGAAAACTTGGGAAAATAGATGAAGAGGGGTGAATGGTGGGAATTTCCAAGTGAACGATGGAGGAATTCAAAGGCAGTGGTGGGAGAGCGTGGGGTGTTTATGATTTCTCCAACAAGTGGACAGGGGAGGTGGTATGTATAAAGTGGAGGTTGGGGGAAAGGGAAAGTGGGGATGATAGAAAGGTCTGACAAAGGGGATGGATTGGAGAATATTTAGAAAGTGGTGGTGAAGCGTCACAAATGGGGATATCAAATTTCAGATTCATTGTATTGGTGATGTTCCTTGTGGAAAGCGGCCTCATAACTAGTTGCGTACCTGTGTCATGTGCGGGTTTCTTAAATTAGATTGCTTAACATTTCAATGAACCAAATTTCCATGGAACTCAATGGAGCCTAATGTGAATTCAAGGTCATATCCAGGACCTTGTACCTATGCCATAACAATGAACTAAGTTGGGAAACATTGGAAATATGTAAAATTGTCATTCCATCAAATTAGTCTATGTGATTGGGGTGTAGTTTGTGTTTCCAAAAAGGAAAATTATGCCAAACATCTAATCCTCTAGGTGGTGCCTCCTGGGAGTGCCACATGGAAAATTTCCATTGGGCCATTTGGAAGCCCGAAAAATGCCAAAAATAGGTGACACATGGTAGCCTATGGTGTTGTCATGTCAACTAGCTGACATCAACATTATACGATCTACTACGTCACCCTATTGACTTTTGACTAGTTTGCCTGAAACTTTGAGATTTGAGAACTTCAAATTTTTGGCCTTTTGGATCCTCCTGGATCATTCCTCCCCAATAAAAATATTTTGGACCACCAAAAGCCTTATAAATCAACAAATATATGAGGGAATTACTCCCTCACTTTCCCCTTCTTGATCCACTATGCCTTTCTTGGATGTGTGCCCTTAAGGCCCACCCAAAGATATTCAACATCACCCCTGCATGAAGTGCTTGTCCTTTTGTCCAGGATGATATATTCCTTCAACTCGTCTAAGTAATCAGGAGAAAACTCATCAATTGAAGGTATCGAAACACTCTCCATTTTATCCATGATCATTGAAGGCTCATGAAGTTTCAGGCTCTCTACATTCACAACTGAGTATATCTTCATGTATGGTGGTAGAACTAGGAGGAAAGAATTTGTGCCAATCATTTCTAAGATGGTGAAGGGTCCATATGTGATGGGCTTGAGCTTATTTCCTTCACTCTTCAACCTATATTTGTCTATGTGAAGCCATACTTGATCACCTGCTTGGAATTGATGATCTACACAATGCTTATCATGCCTTTCCTTATACTGGGCTTGGCTCTTTTCCAACTGCTCCTAGACTATCTGGTGTACATGTTGAATCCTATGGATGAACTTGCGAGATTTGTCTTCATCTCTTTGTTTTGAGTTGACATATTTCCCAAATGTTAAGTTCAAGGGAGTCTTAGGTAGATACCCAAAACATGTCTCAAATGGTGAACTCTGTGTGGAAGAGTGCAAGGCTCAGTTGTATGCATGCTGGACATAGTGTAACTGCTCATCCCAAAGTTTAGGATGTTTTCTATAGTAACCTCAAAAAAAATGAACCATGGTTATGTTGACCACCTTCGTCTATCTATTGGTTTGTGGATGGAAAGCAATAATCCTCTTCAACTTGGTGTCCATGTCTTGCCATAAAATTGTCCAAAATTGCCCTAAAAATCGAGAATATCTATCGAAGATAATGGACGTGGGAAACCCAAAATGAACCCATACATGTTGGAAGAACAAATGAGTAGCTTTCTCAACCGTGACCTAAATTTTACATGGAATCAAAATACACATCTTGCTAAACCTATCCACTATGACATACAAGTATTCATGACCGCCTTTCTACATATTCAACCCCCCTACAAAATCCATGGAGATACTCTCCCAAGGATGCGAAGGAACATGGAGTGGTGTGTAGAACCCCAATTTTCTATTAGTGGGCTTACAAATGTACAAAACACACCCCTTTATGTTCATGGTTAAAATTTATTTCATTCGAGGAAAACATAACCCTTGCAAATGTACTACAATACTCCCTACCCCAAAATGCCCAAATACAAGAGAAGTGTGAGCTTCTCTAATTACATGTACTCTCTCAATGGTAGGAATACAACGTTTACCCAAATGGTAGAGTAGTTTTTCCTATAATCAAAATATATTCACCTACAAACCATGGATTAGCCTCTCACATACATCTTTGAATACTTCATCAATAACATATTGTTCAACATAATTGGCATGATCTAAGGAAGCATTCTTCAAAACAATAGATGCAAAACTAGGAGGTCTAGAAAGCATATCTTCTCTCATGGTATGTAAACTGGTATTGGTCTCAATATTGAATAGTTTTTGAAGGTCATGTAGAGCTAGGATTGGTGCAATACTGATATTTTCTCTCAAAGTGTTGAAGGCCCTTTGATGTCCACCTTCCCACTGAAAGACATGTCTCATCTCAAGAATTTCATTTTTATGAAGAGGATCAAAATCATCGAAAGTATTAGACTTATCAGTGTCTTTTTCTCTTACAACTGTAAGCACAAGGTTATTGCAAGAATTTATATCTCTCTTCATTTGACCTGCAATAATAAGTGATGATTTAGCTTCCATGCTACGAGCTCTAACAATATATTCCACTCCATCTTTTGTGATATGGTATTTGTTCTCTTTTCGGAAGAATATAACTTTTCGGTCATAAAGATAAGGACTCCCTAGTACAATACCACATATATCCAAGGGAACCTTATCCAAATTAACCTCATCTACCAATTTAGAAGCAATAACAAGCCTCGATCTACATTGCCTCGTAACCTGAAGTTTTTCATTGTCATACACCTAACCAAGAGGGTAAGGTTTCTGGTGAGGTCTTGTGGTTAGTCCCAATTTCTTCACAATATCTTCATATATCAAGTTAACTTGTGACCCCAGATCAAACAGAATTTCCACTTTTGTGTGCTTCCTCACTACTCTTATGTGGAATAATTCACTTTTTATTTTATTATTTTCAAGAGATTGAATTGTAGAACTTGAACTAGCACGAGAGGAAAATTTACCTTGTACTCCAACTGCTGTAATTTTCATTTCATCACCTGAGTCGAAACTCAAGTATTGTTACACTATAGCAATGGTTTTTTGCTTCCTTTTTTCCACTAAATTTCGTTGGTCTTAACTTTGGATGCAACTCCCAACTGTGCTCATCATCATGCCCATATTTCTTGCAATAAGTGCAAGAGGATTTTCCTTCCACTTTCTTTGTTGTAGATGTCCTCTTATCATTTCCTTTGCCTTTTCCTTTGAAATGGTTTTTTGAATGCTTGGATGATTTTTGTTTTTGTATATTCTTACCCCTTCTTTCAAGATGATTTCCTTGCACACACACTTCATCTAAATTAGTGTGGTTAAACAACAAAAATGTGTGACAAATGTAACAATGAAGTGCACCAATATATTTCATCAAAGTCTCTGGAGGGTCTAAAGGAACATTCAATGCAAGTGCCTTCTTCCTAAACTCTTCTGTGAAACTTTGAACATTCTGACCTTTAATCTATCTCAAAATTTTCTAGTCCATTATGGATTTTCATAAATGAACCAATGGGTAGAATTGCTTTCTTAATGCAGAAGTAAATTCATACCATGAAGAAAGGAGTTTACCATTATGTTCGCTACC
Source organism: Picea mariana (assembly GCA_032191745.1). NCBI lineage: Eukaryota > Viridiplantae > Streptophyta > Pinopsida > Pinales > Pinaceae > Picea > Picea mariana. The sequence continues at coordinate 48,729 of JASDQU011377112.1, forward strand.
TTTCTGAAGTTTACTCTCCCACCATACAAGGGTTGTGCCTTCCAGCCAAAGAGAAGCCAATTGGATATTAACCTCTTCCTCTTCGATCTACTGTACACGACAGTAAACTTTGATCTATCTAATCCAATTGTTCAACTTATCTACATTAGCTTCTCCATTAAACATGGGAAAATTAAATTTGACATCTAATTTCAATAATGGATTTTTAAAAACATTTTTTTGATTATAATTAGAATGATGAGAATGAGAGGAAGAAGAAGTGCTTGATCTTGAAGATAGAAATGGAGGATCAGGAAGGTCTCCTCCAATTCCCTAGTTCAATGAAGAATTATCCTCTGCTTTAGCTTCCTTCTTATTTTCCTTCTTTGCTACTCTCTTTTCATAATTTGCAAATAATGTTTCTACCATATCCGACATTTGGTAGAAGGCCTTATGAAAATTCTTCTCATACTCTATACAAAGTCCCTCATCCCCCATTTTATTTCTTAGAGTTGCACATCCAATATCCGGGTTGAAAGCCTTAATTTTTCCTCCACCTCTTTGAGATTGGCCCTAGTAAGCATCCACACTCACAATTCAAGTCAAATAACACTACAATACCAACATGATCTGTGAGCTTTTATTCGATGACTATAACATGAATTGCATTAAAAGGCATGAACAAAGTATATTTGCAACATACATGAAGAAATCATACACATGGAGAAATAATGAGAAGAAACAATTGCACAAGACTTGATAATGGAGTTCATCCCAAAGATGGACTACGTCAATGGGCCCACTTCTTAGTGGAGAGGCCTTTATATTATCTCAACGAAATTGGCAAAAATACATGGAAATACCTCAATTCTGGCAATGCCTTGAAAATACACAGTTCGAATCCAAGTTATGAATGCACCAATGGATTCGTGGCGATAAATAATACAAAAATTACTATAATTTCATCAAATTTTGTCATTTTCACTTCCAGGCCCCTCTTGGGCTCTCTGCCTCAAAAATTGTACCACAACAGTTGTACAACCTTCATTAATTACATTGCTACATCAAAATTCATGCCTGTAACAGGGACTGCAGATATTCCTCCCTCTGGCGGATGGAAATTAAATGAGTTTAAATATATTTGGGAGGGTAGACTTACCAACATAGTTCATTGGCGGAGGTAAGTTTAGTTGTTTGTTTGGCAGAGGTACGGGGATCAAAACCTATGGAGCCCTGTTTTAGTGGTTGGTTGTAACAAATGTCTATATACATAACAAATTCATCCATTTTTGATAGGTTTTCTCCATTTTTGAGGGTTCGTTGGTTGAATGCCAATATTTGGGGCATCGAGGGTTAGCCATTGGGTGGTACGGTGGCTGACTGCTTTTTTAAATTTGAGATTTCGTACCTTAGCCCTTATTGGGAATCTGTAGGGTGCCACGTGGCACACCCTAATTGGCTGCCGTCCTACTATCTATATTCTACATGTCACCCCCTGCGCTAGCGGGTGTTGGCCACATGTTGCACCATGACTGGGCCACGTGACAACCTCTGGGTGGTGCCACGTGAAACCTCCTGGGAGTGCCACGTGGCACATTTCCATTGGGCCATTTGGCAGCATGAAAATGCCAAAAATAGGTGACACGTGGCAGCCTATGTGATCCAGATGGATATCGGTGGCCACCCACCTTTTCCAACTGGCTCAAAACAGTTTTCTGACATTTTGGCAATTTACT
>JASDQU011377114.1:11019-24285 GCA_032191745.1 Picea mariana
AGCCATGAAGAAACATCATTTTCTCAAGGAATTTCATGTAATGTTATGCTGCCTAGATTGTTTTAAGGAATCACTCCTTGACAATAACACATTGGCACCATTTCATTGAGCTATCCACCTCTCCATTGAGTGGATGTGCTTGGAAGTTCATTCACCATCATTTTCATTTTCTTATTGTAAGGAGAGCAAGTTTGTGAGGGACCAAGAGCCTTCCATTGGAGGAAGAAGGGACCCATAGTCCCCTTTCTTCATTGTGCTTTGATTTCATCAATTGATAAGCCTAAAAACATTGGTGATATTGGTCTTTTTGTGTTTGTTATTTCTTTATCCATATGCTCATGATTTTAGTTTGCATTAGTTTAATTATTGCTTATAGTTTTGTTGTTCTTTCTCTAACTCTTTCCTCTACAGCTGTCATGCTCAGCAAGACCCAAATAGGCATGTAAGCACCCTTGATTTGCTCACCAAGTCGATGAAAAGGGTGCAAACAATGGTCAACTTATTTTTCCTCGACCCGACTTTCAATTTGGCCAACTCATTTTTCCATTTCAACTTTTGGGTGGTCGACTCTATTTTATTTTCTGACTCAACTTGTGGCTTGAGTGGACGAGAATTTCATGTCATATAAACAACCAGAGTTATAATTGTTTTAAAAAAATAATTCCATGTTGGCGAGACAAATAGGCTATAAGGCTCTTGTTTACAGATAAAAAATATTGATCTTCAATGATCCAACAAATACAATATGCTCATAGTAACTGTAGAGGAACAATTATTTGATGGATGAGGTTGACAAACAATGAAATCATAAATTCTATGGATCATGGACAACGAATATTGATCATAGATCGTTGGATCAATATGGAAGTCTGAGAAAAAAATAAGAAGAGTCAATCCATAACTTATATCGACTCATAAAGGCTACAAATATGATTAAATATAATTAACACCTCAAGATCATGGTTTTTTCAAGGAATTGTTACAACAACAATAAACAATTTTTAGCACCCAGATATTCCATTAGTGATGAACAACTTACAAGGGATTTGAAGTTATTTTTGAATTAAAGATTTTTTTTTAATGACATAATGTTAGCATTATTATTAAATTAAATCACGAGGTGCATTGGTTCATAAAAAGAGAGACAATGTTTCAAATTCATACCTATTGGAATATTGTATAAAAAAAAAAGGTATAATGGAAGGAAAGTGTCTATGTAGTCTAATTCAAAAGATAAAAAATAGAAGCAGAGTCCAAGGAAGTATATGAAACCTAAAACACACACATGAAGTGAGGTTGGAAGTGAGGATCAAGGGAGGATTGGAGTCCTCTATAGGTTGAAGCTTGGAAATAAGGGAGTTGGTGCCACCTCAAGTTGGTGCTTGAAAACAAGGGAGTTGGTGTTTCCTCAAATTGGTACTTGAACACAAGGGAGTTGTGCTTCCTCAAGCTGGTGCTTGAAAACATGGAGTTGGTGCTCTAAATAGGGGATTGATGTCTCCTTGAATTGTTTCTCAAAAGAAGAGAGATTGGTGTCTCCTACACATTCTAACTTGTGTTTTTGTTATTGTTATATTTAATTTCTGTTTTCGGTACATTCTTGTTGGTGAATTGTTGTGATTAATAAGTTTAATAATTAATTATTATTAAAAATATTAAAAAAGAAGCAATATTGATTCACTCCCCCTCTAAGTATTGGCCAATATTTCAACAATTGGTATCATAGAAATTTACTTCACCACGGTCTAAAAACTTGAAGGTAGATTCTAGGAAATCCAATGGATAACAAGAAGGAATGTCCTCCAACAAAGCACCATTGTTCAAAGGAAATGATTATGCATTTTGGAGTATAAGGATGTAAATAATTATAATGGATCTTGGATGTGATGTTTGGATATCTATGGTAAATGGTTACACTGCACTAACTACTGCACCTTCAGATGCTACTGCAAATAAACTCTGCAATGATAATTCATGAGATGTTAATGCAATTCTAGGTGGATTAGAAAACCCCATATTTGGAAAAGTGATGCATTGTAAATAAGAAAAAGAAATTTGGGACAAACTTAAAGTCATCTATGAAGGATATGGTAAATTTAAGAAAACAAAACTTCAAACATACAAAGGGCAGTTTGAGAGTCTGAAAATGAAAGAGGAAGAAAACATTAAAGAATATTTTCAAAGAGTGGATGAAATAATCAATTCAATCAGAGCATTGGGAGAAGAGATAAAGACAATTTATTGTCCAAAAGGTGTTTATATCATTACCAATGAGATATGATGACAATATATTTACCTTGGAAGATCGAGAATACATTGAAAACCTTAAAATGTAAAAAACTCCATGGGATTCTCATAGCCTATGAGATGAGAATAGGGAAAGAAAAACCATCTAAAGGAAAAACATCCTTCAAGGCATCAAAAGAAAAGAACAATCAGGAGCAAATGTCTAATGAAAATCACTCATACCTATCAGATGAAGAAGAGTCCAAGTTTATAAGGAAACTCAAGAAAGTGTTTGGGAAACACAAAGGGAAGTTACCTTTCAAACATTTCAACTATGAAAAAACTGGACACTTAACTAACAAGTGTCCCTATCCCGAACAAGAGGATAATGATGATGAATAAGATTACAATAAAAAACACCATAAAAAGGATAAAACCCAATGCAAAAGTAAATTCTACAAGAAAAAAAAAATCTACTCTAAAGAAGACAATAGTTCATCTGACATGAGTGGAGATGAAGAGTCAGAACATATATTTATGGGTATTGAAACCCAATATAATATTTCTAAAAATACTTTTTAGATTGAGGAAAAATATGAGGTTGAAGGAGAAGTAGACTCAGAAGCCAAACTAATCAATGCTCTGGATGAACTTATAAAGTATAAAAGGAAGAACAAATTACTGAGGGGACAATTGCAAGAATTTCAAGGAGCACAATAATTAAGAGAAAATGAAGTTTTTCAAAACCATCAATGAATCAGAGAAAATCATCATTGACCTGAAGACTCAACCTCAAGAAGCCAAGATAAATGAGGAAGCCTTGAATAAACAATTCAATGAAAAATAACAAGAATGTAAAAATCTAGAGACTAAAATTGTTCAACTAAAGAGGGAACTTGAGAAAGGAAACAACCAATCAAGATTTGAGAAGAGTTAAAAAATAATAAATGACATTCTTAATAGTCAAATATCAAAAAATGATAAGGTAGGACTAGGATATGATCAAGATTGAACCTGTGCAAAACAAAAGACTGTAAAACAACCAATCAATTATGAAGAAGCTCTTAGAAGCCCCTTAAAAAGGGAAGATAACACGGGGAATATGGTACCATTAAAGACTATTCCTAATAAACAAAAATCAGCACCCCTTATAAAATAAAAGGAAGACAAAAATAATACAGTGACCAGAAGGACTACCCCTAATAGATATCAACATATATTCCTTGGATATTGCTACTCTTGCAATAATTTTGGGCATAAATAAGTACATTATAAATCCTATAGTAAGTGCAATCCTAAAAATGTCCAAAGATATAAGAAAAATAAGAATAATGCATATAAAAGAAACTATAACATATTCTCTACTTTACAATATTACAATGTTGAATGTCACAAGTGAAATAATTATGGTCATAAAGCTAGTGAATGTAGATTTCTTATGCAAACTTTGAAGATAGATATTCTCAACAATAAAGAAAAAATATATGGAAAGAAAAACACGTGGAAGAAAACGAAACAACATGTAAAGTATCCCTGTATGCCAAGAACAAAAATTTTCAATGGTATATTGACATTGAATACTCTAAGCATATGACATGAGATAAAAAAAAATTCTTCAATATTACATAGAAGGAAAAAAGAAGTGTCACATTTGTAGATAATGTATCCGCAAAAATACTTGGAAAAAGCACAACCACTCTGGGAAACAAGAAAAATAAAGCAAAAAATGTGCTACTAGTTGAAAATATGAAGCCTAATATTGTAAGTGTAAGAAAAACTTTTGATCAAGGACATATACTGATTTTTTACTCCCCGAAATGTGAAATCAAGAAGGAAGGATTCTCATTGAAAGTAGCAGTGGTAGGTTGATTCTTTTATTAATATTAAAGGGAGTAAGGAAGGGGCAGGGAAAGGGGGTTGAAGCCTCCTTCCAGTTGAGATGGAAAATTTTGGGAGTTGTAGCTTCCTTCAGGTTGGATATTGCAAACTAGGGGGTTGGTGCATCCCTCTAGTTGGTTCTAGAGAATATTGGAAGTTGATGGATGCATTAAAACTGAATCATTGGTTACAACAACTAGAATTTTATTTTAGTGTTCACCATATAGATGAAGAGAAGAATATTACATTTACTATATTGAATTTAGAGAGCCATGCTTTTCTCCAGTGGGAAAGACATATGGAAACACTTAGGCTGGAGGGTGATCCAACAGTAACTAGGTGGGAGGAATTCAAAACCCTCATCAAGTCTCAGTTCTACCCTATCAGGTATGTATAGGAATAATGGATCCGATGACAATACTTCAGGAAGAGGAAGAGGAAGAGTGTATAGGAGTACACTACTAAGTTTAGAAAGAAGGCCATCTCTCCCAAGAACCAAAATGTACTCCTCAAGTATATGAGGGTTTTACATATTCATATATGACATAAGGTGATGCTCTTTAATCCAAGGATAGTGGATGAGGTCTGTGTACATGAACAATACCTGGAAAACATAGGCTAAAATAACGGGAAACCAAGTGGTTCGAAGAAGAAATAGCAACGGGAAGCTTCTAAGGAGGGGAAGAAGAAGTGGAAAGTGGGAAAAGATAATAATACAACAGCCACTACCCATCAGTGAAAATATCCCAACAACCATTGCAATCATTGCAACATGGATTTCCAGACCGAGGAAAAATGTTGTAAACTGCATCCAAAGTTGAACCCGAAGAACTAGAAGAAGGACAGAAAGAAAAATAATCTTTTAGACACATGTTCAAGCAATTAGGTTGAAAGTAGCTTAGATGTCGATGAAAATATCTTCTGCAAATATATGCAAAAGGGGGTGAATCTGAGTATCATTTATCATCAGTAAGAGAAGGAGATGATCAAGATATTCCACATTAAGATTCAGGTCAAGAAGACCAAGATAGATGTTATGTTTGACTCTGGTTCACAGACTAATATCATAGTAGCAGATTTGGTCAACAATATTGGATTGCAAGTTCATGATCATCCTATCCCTATCCATTAGGTTGGGTAAACAAGGATGCAAATATAAAGGTAACGAAACAGTGTAATATTAGATTTTCTATAAGTGTTGATTTTATTGATGAAGTGGAATTGGACATAGTACCCATTGATGTATGTCGAGTAGTGTTTGCAATCCCTTACATGTATACGAGGGATGGAATATTCATGTAGAGAGCCAACCAGTACTGACTGATCAAGGATGGGAAATCCTACATAATCAAAAAACATAAAGGAAAGTCAAATATATCACTGGTAAGTTCTAACCAAGACAAGAAGTTGATTAGTTCTAGTAAGAAATATGTTTTTCTTTTCCTAAGAGAAAATCAGTTTGATGATGATTCAATGAGAGTGAAGGAATCCCTATAGGGGTGTACCAAAGAGTAGAAACATCAGTTGGAGAAGTTTATATATGAATATAGAGGAGTGTTAAGGGAGCCTAAAGGGATACCACCCAAGAGGGATGTAGAGCATCAAACACAGTTATTTCCAAACTCCCCATTAATGAATATTGGGTTGTATAGATAGGATATTCTAGAAGAGAATGAAGTGAAGAAGAAGTTGCAATAGTTGTTGGAGTAAGGTGTGATTCGACCAAGTACGTCACCTTGTGGGTCACCCATCATAATTATTCACAAGAAGGATGGGACTTGGAGAATGTGTATCAATTACATGAAATTGAAAAACATTACACTGAGGAATCGATACCCTTTACCAAAGATCGATGATCTGTTGGACCAGCTCCAATATGAAAAGTAATTCACTAAACTAAGTTTGAAATCAAGACATCGCCAAGTACGATTAAAATAATAAGATACCTAGAATACTTCCTTCAAGAGACTGAAAGGTTTGTATGAGTGGTTGGTTATGCCATTTGATTTATGCATCACACCAGCTACATTTATGAGACTAATGAATGATGTTTTACGCCCTTATCTAGATTCATTTTTTATTTTCTATTTGGATGATATGCTGGTTTATAGTGCTACCTGGGAGGATCACATTTCACATCTTATCCAAGTGTTAGAGACTTTGACAATGCACCAACAGATGGTCGATCTCAATAAATACGAGTTTGCTCAGTATTCTTTGGTGTATTTAAGGTATGTGATCAGTGGAGGGGAGATCAAGATAGATCTCACAAATATGGAGGCCATCATGAAATGGTTAGTTACTAAAACTTTCACTGAAGTTAGGATTTTTTTTGGGGTAAAATAATACTTGTGGAAGTTCTTAGCTTCATTTTTAGTGATAATTGCACCACTCCACACCATAACAACTGGTGATAAGAGTTTCTGGCAAGGGGATAATTACTAGAAGGCCTTTGATGAAATGAAAAGAAATATCAGTCAAGCACTAATGCTATCACTACCAAACTTGCAAAAGGCCTTTGAAGTGGAGACAAATGCAAGTGGGTATGCCATGTGAGGAGTATTGATGTAGGGAGGAAGGATCATCTTCTATCATTCTGAAGTATTTCATGGGGAACTTCTCAAATAACCTACCTACTACAAGGACCTCTATGACTTGTATAAGATGTCAAAAAGTGGAAGAACTATTTGATGGGAAAGGAGACAATGATTCACATAGATCACCAACCACTATAGTATTAGCAGGCCCATAGTAAGCAACAACAAACCAAGAATTACAAGTGGATGGGGTTTTTAAAAAAATTTCATTTGATCATAAAGTATAATAAGGGTAGCACAAATAATTTAGAAACCATGCTTTCATGGTCACCCACATCCAATATTATGACTTTGGGAACTCTGATGCACATGGAGCCTTTTACCCATGATGCATACAAAGAGGAATACACAAAAGATAAGGACTTCAAGGAGATGTTTCAGCAGCTATAGGACCAAATTCATATAGAATAAGGTGATAGGTTGACTATCATTTACAAAATGATTTACTCTACAATCTCGACAAGCTTTGTGTTCTTAATGGTGAACGATTGCAACTTATCAAAGAGGCTCACACCTCCAAGGTTGCAAGAATTTTAGTTTTGGGAAGATGGTTTCCAACTTACAAAGGTAAGTGTATAGGACCATAATGCAATAAAATGTAGCATGATATATTATAGGATGTATACTTTGTTGTACCAACAATCCTAGTAACATGAAGTGAGGTATATACCATCCCTTACTTGTTCCCAATCAACCTTGGGAAAGTATTTCCATGGATATTGTGGGAGGTTTACTAACAAATAGGAAGGGACATGACTATATTTTTCGTTGGATTACTAAGAGGGGGGGGTGAATCAGTAATAGAGCAATTGTAATCCTTTTTAACCAAATAATCCAAGTGTTATATCAATGTAGAATTATCATCCAATAATGATCAATGAAAAAATGAACAATCATACACATACAAAGTATACCATTGTTTTACGTGGAAACCCAAGGCGGGAAAAAACCACGGAATGGTTTTTCTTATATGTCTTGAAGAATTACATTCGTTGGAAGCACCAAATTCCTTTGTTTTCCAGCTGCAACTAGAAGGAGGATCCAACCTCCTAGTTTCTCAAGCTAAAACCTGAGGGAAGCTCCAACTCCCCAATTCTCTAACTACAACCAGAAGGAGGCTATGTTCTTCTGCTACAACCGAAAGGTGGCTACAACCACCTGTCCTTGCCCTGTCTAACTGCCCTGAACTAGAAGTAGAATGATGGAACCACTATCACACTATCACTATGAGATATACCACTATAAACCTATAGTAATAAACCTGAACCATGCGTCAACCATCCATCAACTTGTACCTCAACCTGTAATCAACCTGTACCATAAACAGGTGCATCAACTGTGCACCAACCTGTACCAAACAACCTATAATCAACATGTACCATAAAAAAGTGCATCCAACCATGTACCAAGTACGTACAAATCATGTGTCACCTACTCATAAACTATGACTCATCAATATGTACGAACATCATCAACTATACACCTCATGCATGTGTCAACTCATCAACTACTTGTGTCAACCATGTACCCAACATGTACCTTTACCAAAATCCCTCATCAATTTCATCATCCAAATATGATTTTTAAATCTATAATATAATTGGTGTATATGATCACATACGTGCAAGACTTCCTTAACTTTAACAACAAGAGACTAGCATTTTCATCAAACTTTTCTTTAGTCTCACATGACTAGTTTTGGATTAGTCAACAACCTTAACTTGAAATAATAATAATTATGTACCTGTAATGAATAAAGATATGAAATTGATATACAACATTCGTTAATGTTCTTTATGTAATTCCTCCAGGTGTCACTAATTGAAACCTCTCAGAAAAGAAGTTATAGAAAATATGGCATACCTTGTTAAATTCTGGATTATTCTAAAGAGTGACCTTCTAGAGTGTGACCCACACAAAATATTTGTTGAATCACTCTAAAAATGTGAAAAAAAATAAGACATACTTTACTCTAAACAACACATTTTTTCTTACTAAATTTGGATCTATTGTGAAGAATTTATGATGTTTTTTCCTGAAACACCTACTTTAGACTAGTTTCAGGACTAGCCACAAACCCTATTTTACACGAAGTGTAACTCCAAAAATAAAATGACCCACAACTTGAATTTTTTACCACAGATACTTGGATATGTTTCCTCAATGTATTATCAATTTCACAGTCTTAATAATTCTAGAAAAACGTTATTGCGAAAATGGTGAGATGACCTGTAAATAACATACCTTAGAAAGAATCATCAAAAGAATTTGTCCTCCCTTGAATTACGGCCTTATTTTCTTCACCTTCCTTCTGAAATTTGGCTTAGATATCCTTTGGTTACCTCAGAAACCTATAGAATTCAATATTCTCAAGTGTGATCTAAAATGAGAGAGCCTTGCCTCTTATTTATACTCTCCAAGTAGCTTCCTTAAAAACATATTCTAGGTCACTTTGCCCACTTTCCTTATTTTAGGGTTAAACCACTTCTAATTTCTCCATTAAATTTATTATTTAAATAATTTATTTTGTATTCACTTTGAGTTATATTACACTCATCACTTCACTTTATTATTTACCTTCTAAAATCTCTTAAACCACTTTGACCACTTTGACCTTTTGGGGCTTCTAGATGACATATGAGGGTCCTCCAACTTCGTAAGGCCATAACTCTCAAACCGTGAGGAGTTATGCGGCGTTCCACATACCACCAGAAATGGAATGAGATGTAATATCCATATAGAATAGTATTACCTATAAATATATCAAAACTCAAACCATTATCCATCAAACAAACTTGGGTCCATTACCCAAACCTGGGTTCTTGAACTTCTTATGGCCATAACTCTGTAACCGTGAGGAGTTATGTGACATTCCACATACCACCGGAAATGGAATGACAAGAACTATCCATATAGGATAGTTTCAATAAAAAATCCACTGACATTCATCTCATTATTACACAAATAAGCATGATTTCTCTAACCATACTTCTAGGATAAGTCAATCCACAAAGCGTCTTCCCATGAGGGATTTCAGTATAAGGGGACCAATTTGGAGTTCATCCTTTTTGATATCAGGATTTTTTCAAGGGTTGACATCAATTACAGCCAACCGTAATCAACGATCTCCACCTTTGGCATTGATGGCAACACTCTGATGCAAAACTGAAATTATGTCATGTAATACTGAAGTCATATCACTCATGCTCCCTCTGGAAACATGCCTTTGTCCTTTGCATCTCTGTGACCATTTCTCCCCCTAGAACCATGCCTTTGTCCTTTGCATTTGATGAATCTCTCCCCCTTTTTCATCAATGGAAAAGGTATATTTCCATTCAGGGTTGCTCCCCCTGACTGAATTTTCCTCTTTATGGTGCTTCCTCATGTACATATAAGACATATAAGATAAGCATTCAAAAGCATTCATTTTGCAGTAGAAATAACTCTGATTCTCTGGAGAAGATACTCAAAGGATTCCTGTGGAAGTGGTTTTGTAAATATCTCTTCCACTTGTTATTTTGTTCCCACATACTCAACTCTGATGTTCTTTTCTGCAACCTTCTCCCGTAGAAAGTGATACTTGATTGGAATGTGCTTTATCTTGGAGTGCATCACTGGGTTCTTTGAGATACTAATGGAACTTGGAATGGGCTCATCATACTCAACCTGTATATGTTTCATAGTTTGTTTCATCCAAAGAACCTGTGTACAACATGATGTTGTTGCAATATACTCTGCCTCGGTTGTAGATAAATATATTGATGATTGTTTCTTTCTTAGCCATGATACTAAACATGCACCGAAGTAGAACGTTGCTCCAATGGTGCTTCGTCATTCATCAATGCAACCTGCCTAATATGCATCTGTGTAGGTAATAAGTGATAGATCCTTTACTTTTGGATACCCTAATCCAAAATCTTTTGTTCCTTTGAGATATCTAAAAATCCTATTCACTTCTAATACATGTGATTCCTTTAGTACTGCTTGAAATCATGCCACCTTTCCAACTTCTTGCATTACATTTGGTCTGGATGTTTTCACATATGGTAAGATTCCAATAATTGACCAGTGTTGCCTCTAATCTGTAGACTATGAATCATCATCTTTGCTCAACTTGCAACTGGTTTGCATGAGAGTGATAACTGGTTTGCAATCTTCCATTCTGAACCTCTTTAGCATTTCTCTGATATAATTGGTTTGAGAAATAAAAATTCCTTAGATTCTTTGACGTATTTGAAGTCCGAGAAAGAAGGATAGTTCTCCAAGTAAGGACATTTCAAATTCATTCTGCATAGCCTTTGCAAATTTATGTCTTAACCTGTCATCATCACTACCAAAAATAATATCATCAACATAAACTTCAATTAATAAAATATTTGTTTGCATGTTTTACAAGTATCGTATTCTTGTCATTGATGGCAAGTACGACAACGACGATGGCTTAAGTAAAGGAAGAATGTGTCAGGTGGGCACCAAAAGTATTTTGGGAAGATGCAACAGAGCAAGCTCGATAAGATCAGAAGAGATAGTGTCGAGTATGCGTGTTTTTCATTGATGGAAAAGATCATGACCAACAACGTAGGGATAATGGCATGGCAATGGAAAGCTCAACAAGTGATTGTTGGATCCCATCTAGAAGTGTAAAATTCAGGAGTAAAGGAAGAAACTCACAAAAGAAAATCACGAAATGTGAAACCATGACATTTTGGATTTTTGGATACTGGGAATTGGAGGATTCAAGAGTCGAGACTATTCATCACAGGAGTCCCGAAGTTGAGAAATGTGAACGCCGAAATCCTGAAATAGGCACATCAACAAAGACTCCATTTCGTAGTTTCGTAGACCGGGAAATCAAAGATCAAAGGAAATTTAACCTTTGAAGTAGCGAACCCCGAAATCCCAAAACATGCACATCAACAAAGACTCCATTTTGGAGTTTTGTAGACCGGGAAATAAAGATCAAAGGCACTTTAACCTTTGAAGTATTGAACCCTGAAATCCCGAAATACGCACATCAACAAAACACGTAAGCTAAGGACATGTGGAACAATCAGGCAATGACAAGTGTCAATCTGATTCAACATTTCAAGCACATGTAAGTCACAACTCAGAGTGACATGTGGCAGCTATTCAGCACGTGTCAATCCACATGTGACATCAGCAGGTTTACGTCACATCAGAAATTTCTATTTCGGGGTTTTACATAGCAAGCAAAAACTCCACCATCATGAAGTATCGAACTCTGAAATGCCGAAAGAAACTATTATGAGTCTCAAAAACCTGAAAGGAAGAACTCTGAAATCCCGTCAACCATCCATCTCAGTGGGTTATCTGAACCATCCGATCACTTTGGAGATTTTGTGATCATGAATTTTATAATGTTGGATTCATGATGAATCGAAGGGAAAAACATTGAAATCTTGTTATTCGTTCGATTAAGAAAATAAGGGATCAGATTATGAAGTCTTGTGGACCATTGATCTAGCTCCATTTCGGGGATTGCGACTTGGAGTGTCGAGACACTTCTTCACAGGAATGTCGAAATGTCGAAATGCTGAAATGTGAAAACATCTTTTGGTGTAGGCTGTGGTCACCATCAGTAGTCATGTGATAGGTAGAAGCTAGCACCAAGTTAAGCTCATTTTCAGTGATCGTAACATGAAGAGTTGAGACTCTTCACCACAGGAATGCTGAAATGGCAAAATACGAAATGGCGAAATCAACACGAGACCTTGTGCCTGTAATCCAATGATTTTGGATACTTTGAAATCTGATCGAACGGATACTATTGCTCTTCACAGTTAATTGATCAATTACGATTCAGTTAGCAGAACTGAATCATGACTCTTGGATGGTTGGTGATTCAGTTGCTGATGCGTTTTCTTGGAGGCCCACAGTGTAACTGCTAGAAACAACTGATGGTTTCTACCAGAGGACTCGAAGAGACTTCAGGGAGATTGCCAGAGAAGATGAAGAGTCTTGAGGCATCTTCTAGTGGCATGAATACTGTTCATAGAGGCTATTGACAGATGTAAGACTGTTGGAGCCTCGAACTACAACAGAGGGAATGAGCTCGACTGTGACAGAGAAGACAAAGAGTCTTGACTGTTGGAGAGGCTAAGGAATCTCTGCATAACACCCAGTGATGATGGATGCATGGGTTTAAGCACTAGAGAAGCTGAAGAGTTGCAATGATGATCATGTAGAGCACTCGACATGGGGAGAGCATGCAGAAGCATTGTGAATAGAGGATGCATAAGATGCACAGAGAGAATAAAAATGGAGAATAGAGAAGAGATTGGGTGTTGTTGAGAGTGATTCAGGTGTGTAGAAGGAGGCAGAGTGTAACAGCTGAAATGCATAGAAGAGGAATGGTCCATAGAAGGGACATGGCACACAGAGCATAAAAGGCAGAAGAACATAAAGTGCATGTCACGGGTGCAGGAAGACACTGATGCAGGTGGAGCAGATCAGTGTACAAGAACACTGATGAGACCGGTAAGAAGAGACTGATGCAGGTAGAGCAAAGCAGTGTAGCAGAACAGTGATGAGACCGATAAGCCAT
>JASDQU011377115.1:1734-14628 GCA_032191745.1 Picea mariana
TCACTTTACTTTATCATTTAAATAATAATTTCTTCTTTGCAAGATCTTTGACTTCTTTGACCTTTTGGGGCTTCAAGCCAACATATGAGGGTCTTCCAACTTCGTAAGGCCATAACTCTCAAACCGTGAGGAGTTATGTGACGTTCCACATACCACCAGAAATAGTATGACATGTACTATCCATATAGAATAGTATTACCTACAAATATATCAAAACTAATACCATTATCCATCAAACAAACTTGTTTCCATTACCCAAACCTGGGTTCTCCAACTTCTCATGGCCATAACTCTCTAGTCGTGAGGAGTTATGTGACGTTCCACATACCACAGAAAATTCAATGACAAGAAATATCCATATAGGATAGTTTCACTGACAATTTCACTAATATTCATCTTATTATTTGACACTCAAGCATGGGTCCTCCAACCATTCTTCTAGGATAACTCAACCGTAAAGCGTCTTCCCATGAGGGCTTTCACTATAAGGGGACCACTTTGGAGTTCATCTATTTGTGCACCTTATCAACCATGATAAGACTATAATGATCAATCTAACTATGCATAATATATCAAAGAAACCACATTGAACCATCTTTATCTTTGCATCATGTGTCAATGACAACTCATTGATCCATCATCTATGCATGACATCATATTCATCATATACTTGACATCTATCTTATCTCATAAAGGACAATACATATTACATTTGAGATGAATCATCAATCAATCAATCCTTTGGAATCAATCAATCACTTGACATCAATCAATGACATTAATCAATCAAACCATTGGCATAAATGAGAACATGATCCAACAATCTCCCCCTTTGGCATTGATGGCAATACCAACATTGATGTCAACACCAATCATTGATGTAAACATGTAGACAAGGCATGCTCTACATCAATAGTCATCAATCATATCAATATGAATATCTCCCCTCATCAATCACATCAATGTGACTATCTCTCTCCCTTTGACATCAATGGAAAAGGGTCATTCTCCTCTTGGGGTTGCTCCCTATGTTTGAATGCCTTTGATATTCCTTTGAATTCCTTTGATCTTCCTTTGAATAATCTCTTCCCTTTTGAACAATGGATATCACTATGATGTAATGATGAATATACATCGCTCATACTACCCCTGTGACCATCACTCCCCTTAGAGTTATGCCTTTGTGATCTTTCTTCAAATATAGGGTTCTTTTCTAGGTATGCATCTGATAAATATCTCCTCCTAGAATCATGGGAAGAAGAATGACTCCCCCTATGGGTATGTCTCCCTCTATATCCTCTGCAATATGATCAACATGAAATTGCTACTGCTCAACTGGATCATAGATCAACTTCTCTTTCAATGACGATCCTTGGACCTGTCCATGCATCAAACTTGTGCCATACCATACATCATGAAACAAAAGATATGTCAACAATAAAATAGAGAATCATGAACAAAATATCAACCAAGTACATCATGTACCAAAATGTGCCCACCATGCAAAACACCCATGTACATAAACATCATACAATGTGCCAAAATATATCATCCATGGAATGTATCAACCATATGCCTCTATCAACATGTGAACATGTGCATGTACCAATATTCCAACCATGTGCATCCACAAATATGTCAACCATGTGCATTTACCAACATGCCAAACAAGTGTCATATCACTCATGATAGGTCTCTACGATGAACCAAGTGCCTCAGTCATCAAATGCCTCATGTACCAAAATATATGCTAATCAAGTAATACCAATGGTGTACTTTTAGCCAAGTACTCATCATCCAAACATATACCAAACATGTACATCAACATGTATCACTACTTGTACCAAGCAAGTATGCCACCCATGCACCAATACCACAACAAGATGAATCCTCATACATGTATGCCAAGTCCACCATAGAATATGTTCCAATCAAAACTTCTAGTATGTGCCTCTACCAATGTACTAATAGTATGCTTCAATAGATCAATGACATCTCTAGCTAGCATCATCATAATATAACCAAGGTGCCATAACTTCACTGCAATAACCAACATTGTTCTTTAACATAAAATCTCTCAATCCACACTCATGGGTTAGTGCCATGCATCCAAGATGGCATTTCATTAATTTTTATCATCACTTTGCATAAATCAATATAAGATTATGAAAAATTGCAGCAAACAGTGTCAGAACCTGCAACAAACCATGTCAGACCCCGCAACACAGAGTTATACCATCACATCAAGCTGCAACCCAAGTGCATTGCCTTTTTACCAAGGCTTTACCACATATATGTGGTCTGCTGCACAACATCTCTCGTATGTATGTGACCTATTCAAGGTCATCATGTGTATGTACGCAACTGATACCACTATCACCTGCATATGCTTCAGTAGATGACTTACTAGAGCTTCCCTTAAGGCTTCCATTCTGTTCTGGCTGCTCATCCTTCTTCACCCACTTCTGAAGGTGTCCCTGCTTCTCAGAACTTGAGCTCTGAGCATCCATATTTTTAAATATGTCTCCCTTCCTTACTTCATTCCTTCTTCTAGCCATGCTATGTGAAGTTCTCATCATGGAATTTTTTCTTGTGTTCCAGCAATCCTGGGATTTGTGGCCAAATCCACTATAGTTGTAACATCTCATGGTGTTATAGTGAACATCAATGTGTCCTACTTTATCACATCTCCAACACCTTATGGTGTTATAAAATCTTCCATTATATCTCCTTTCATAAGCTCTATATTCAAAATATTTGTGACCATATTCACTACATGAATAACAATGCCCATGAAAAATACTTTCATACTTTTGCTTTGGTGTCCAAAAGATAGCTTCTTGATGTCTTCCCTGCTTTGTTCTTTTGAAATTTTCTTTGCCTTGTGTATATGGTTGATTTGCAAAATTGTCTTCATCCTTTGATGGAATTACCTCATGCTTCTTTAAGGTGCTTGCTTCAACATGTGTAGCTTATTTCTTGTTTCCAAGACCTGATTTATCATTTGGTGATATTTGTCTTTTCAAGATCTCATTCAAGATTTGTGAGCTATTCAAGAATTTATTTGACTTCCCTACTTTATTTCTAAGATCAACAACTTCAACATATAACTTATGACATGACTCTTCCTTTTCATTTATTTGATTCTTCAATAGTTCCTCTATCCTTTTGGCTTCTTCAATTTGGGTCTTGACATGGACAATAGTTTCAAGACTTTTTCTAATCTCATCATCTACCTTCTTATCATCCTTTTCATTCCTTAGTCTTGTGATCTCTTCTTCCATTTCTTCTAATTGAGTCTTATTACTCTCTTCTTGTTCCTTGACCATTTCACTTAACTTCAAGATGTGCCTTTGACTCTTCTTAAGATACTTTTTAGTGTTATCTGAAAGACATCTATAGTCTATATAATAATGTTCATTGCTATATTCATATAAACCATCTTCAACATTCTTTTGAAGTTCTAATAGATTTTCTTCTATTCTCTCCATGGGATAACTACCATCAAACTCTACATAAACTATCTCTAGATTTCTTCTTCACTTGTAGAGAAAAATGCAACATCATCACCTTTTGAAATATTGCAATCAAGGGTTTTTGATAATTCTTTACCTTCATTTGAAATGTCTTCAGGATCTTCCTTTTTTCCAACATCATCACATGATTCTTTGCCTTCATTTGAAATGTCCTCAAGATTTTCCTTTGTGCTATCATCACTTGATTCTTTGTCTTCATTTGAAATGTTTTCAAGCTTACATTTAGAAATAATGCAATCAAGAATTTTTGGAGATTATTTACCTTTGATGATCTTGATGGATTGGTCTTCAATATCTTCTTTCTTTCTTTGATATGTCTTCTCTATCTTTAGCCATAGATCCTTGGTGGAAGTGCATTGTCCAATGATCTCTTTGATAGGGCTTGAGAGTCCACTAAGAATGGTCTTGAGAGCAAATGCATCATTCTTCTTTCCTTCCCTTTGAGATGCAAACTTTTACTTGTTCTTCATGGAAACTGATCCACCAATGGATGCCTTCCAAATACCTACCCCCCTTTCCTTCAAATGTACTCTCATCTCTATTCTCCAAGTAGAATATTTTTCCTCATCAAGGACTGGAACTTCATCATCCATTTGTGTGCCCATGGATCTCCTCCAAGCTTGTTAAGGATTATAGTGAAGGCCCACTCTGATACCAATTATTGGACACACCGACTACATTGAGAGGGGGGCGTGAACAATGTAGGGCTCTTTTTCCCAAAACTTCCCTCTTACACAAAACTCCTTAGTTAACAATCACAATTAAATCATTACTCATTTCTATCATTTATAACTAGTTAGATGTGAACACATATCAACAACATATATCAACAATATATCATCAACAAGTCATCACCACAAGGAACACAAAGAACACAAGATGTATGTACAATTTTCTTTTTATTGCAGACTACAATCCTTGGGGTTTTTCAGTAACAACTGAATAGAGTACAACTCTACAAGAACACCATCTCTGTAATGCAAGACTCAACTTACACCCTCAGCTCCAACTGAGATGAGGCAACAATCCTCAATAGATATCAATCTGTACCATAAACAAGTGCATCAACCATGCACCAACCTGTACCAAACAACTTGTAATCAACCTGTATCATAAAAAAGTGCTTCCAACCATGTACCAAGTATATACCAATCATGTGTCAACTACTAATAAAAAATGACTCATCAATATGTACCAACATCATCAACTATACACCTCATGTATGTGCCAACTCATCAATTGCTTGTCTCAACCATGACTAGTTTTGGATTAGTCAACAACCCTAGCTTGAAATAATCATAACTATGTACTTGTAATGAATAAATATCTGAAAATGATACACAATGTTCTTCAATGTTTTTTATGCAATTCCTCTAGGTTTCACTACTTGGAACCTCTAATAGAAGGGGTTATAGAAAAAATGGCATACCTTGTTGAATTCTGGCTTATTCTAGAGAGTGACCTTGTAGAGCGTGTCCCACATGAAATATTTGTTGAATTGATATGAAACTATTACAAAACATACTACAGAATTTACTTTAACCAACACATTTGGTCTTACTGAATTTGAATAAGTTATGAATAAGTTATGACGTTTTTACCCGAAACACCTGTTTTAGACTAGTTTCAAGACTAGCCACAAACCCTATTTTCCACGGAGTGTATGTCTAAAAATACAACAACCCACAAGATGAATTTTTTAGCACAGATACTTGGATATGTTTCATCAATTTCATATCAATCTCACGGTCTGAATCATTATAGACACAAAGTTATTGTGAAAATGGTGAGATGTCCTGTAAATAACATACCTTAGAAAGCATCATCAAAAGAATTTATCCTCCCTTGAATTTCAGCCCTCTTTTCTTCACCTTCCCTATGAAATTCAGCTTAGATATCCTTTGGTTAGGTTAGTCACCTATATATCTTCAATATTCTCAAGTGTGTTGTAAAATAAGAATTCCTTGCCTCTTATTTATACTCTCCATCTTCTAGGTCACTTAACCCATTTCTAGGTCACTTAACCTATTTCTAGGTCACTTAAACCATTTCTAGGTCACTTAACCTATTTCTAGGTCACTTAACCCATTTATAGGTCACTTAAACTATTTTACTCATTTTTAGGGTTAACCACTTTCCATAATTAGAAAGTTCTCCATTACTTTATCATTTAAATATTCCTCCTTGACTTTGTCACCTCACTTTATCATTTAAATAATCTTCTTTGATTTTGTCACTTCACTTTATTATTTAAATAATCCTTCTTGAATTTGTCACTTTAATTTATCATTTAAATAATAATTTTTTCTTTGCAAGATCTTTGACTTCTTTGACCTTTTGGGGCTTCAAGCCAACATATGAGGGTCCTCCAACTTCGTAAGGCCATAACTCTCAAACCGTGAGGAGTTATGTGACGTTCCACATACCACTAGAAATGGCATGACATTTAATATCCATATAGAATAGTCTTACCTGAAAATATATCAAAACTCATACCATTATCCATCAAACAAAATTGGGTCCATTACCCAAACCTAGGTTCTCCAACTTCTCATGGCCATAACTCTCTAACCGTGAGGAGTTATGTGATGTTCCACATACCACTAGAAATGGAATGACAAGCACTATCCATCTAGGATAATTTCAGTGAAAAATTCGCTAATCTTCATCTTCTTATTCCACACTCAAGAATGGGTTCTCCAACCATTCTTCTAGGATAAATCAACCGTAAAGCATCTTCCCGTGAGGGATTTCACCATAAGTGGACCACTTTTGAGTTCATCTATTTGTGCATCTTATCAACCATGATAAGACTATAATGATCAATCTAACTATGCATCATATATCAAAGAAACCACATTGAACCATCTTCATCTTTTCATCATGTATCAATGACAACTCATTGATCCATCTTCATCTATGCATGACATCATATGCATCATATACTTGACATCTATCTAATATCATAAAGGACAATACATATTACATTTGACATCAATCATCAATAAATCAATCCTTTGGAATCAATCAATCACTTGGCGTCAACCAATGACATCAATCAATCAAACCATTCACATGAATGACAACATGATCCAACATTTCTGCCATATAGAGATGTTCCATGTCTGGTTCTTTTAATTCCTTAGCAGGGGAAGTTTTTGTATGCTCTAATGATTTTTCCTCCTGTTGGCCCTCGTCAGGTGATGGAGTCTTGGTCCTAGATGGGGAAGTAGGTGAATGGGAGTTTAGCCGTTGAGATGTCAATTTTTGTCTCCCTTATTCCTTCTTCTTGTTCACCTACATCCAAGCTATTCTTAGTGATGTCACCTTGAGGTTGTGTTCCCAACTTATTGGGAAAAATAGTGTCAAGAGTGTTCCTAGCCTCATGGTCACCTTCCTGGGGGTGTGGGATCAAAACATTAGAAGATGGAGAAGATCTTTCCCTTGGCCCCTCCTCTTGGTGATTGGTATCGGGGTAATGTGTGAAGCTAGTGAACCTTCCTCATCGTCATATATGGTGATTAATTGTATGAGGATAGTAGGCATCCCCATCCCGCTTGATTCTCTTGCTGACCTTCATTGAGTTGTAGTATTCACCCACGATCCTACCTATGGTGACATAGGGATGGGGTTTTCTTGATCAAGAGTCTCCTCTGGTGGAATTGTATTTGAATTATTTGGTTCTTCCTCCTCGATTTTACCTACCATGTCTATTCTCAAACATCCTATCAAAGTATTGAGTAGGGGCTCTCCCCCAAATCTTGCAATAGCTCTTTCGGCTTCTTCTAGTAACAACATGCCCCTTATCTATGCCTCGGCCGCTTCTACTGCTTGGTTTTCTTCTCTTACCCTAATGGCCTATTGACTAGTGTGCTCTATAGTCTCAACTTGTTCATCCATGGTCATTGATTTAAATTTGGTCATGTTTGGGTTAGCCTTTCTATGGAGCACTTCGTCCCAGTCCTAGGTACCTTCGGTAAAGATTTCATCTTCAAAACTATCATGAACATATGGACAATAAGAGGATACCTACAACGCGTGTTGGGGAGATAACCCCTTTGGATCATGCTTGCAAAAGAGGCCTTTGGGGAACTGATACTCAAGCTGATTTAACCCTTCTTGTTTCTCTTGCGCAATGTCTTTGACCATATAAAATCCTATATCAAAACCATAGGGAATGAAATCTCTCTTCTTATCCTTTACCAGGGAAGCATTATAACCTTGTAAAATGGTCTAGTAACAAATATCTCTCAATAAGAGATGATTCGGTACATGAACGTGGAGTAGGTGGGGTGCACCAATAGCTCCGAACACTCTGTTATAGGTGTTTGTCTCTTCGAAGTACCAGTGGCCAACTTTAGCTATCATCTTTTTGGCTGCAACCAAAAGCCTAGGGAATTTCTTTATAAATATAATGAAGTATATTCTCGCTATGAACCCATCACATATCATGGCATATGATATTTTGTACCTATTCTCCCATAAGATACTGAAATAAACATGTACAGGAAATTCATCAATATGCCAGCTTAAATTCATACCTGCGAAAACATTTCTTGTGCAGATTACGTCCAGCAGGTAGGATTCCATGTAGAATATTGGAACTTCTCCTTACTTTGGTGTCTAGGCCTATAGGATATTAATACTCAGTTTTTTGGAAATAATGGCTCCCCAATTGAAACTACTCCCGAAAATCACCACGGTATATGCCAAGGGCATCCAAGATTCTGAAAATTTTGAGCAATATTTTTCTCCATATAATCGAAAAATAAAAGACATTAAATACATGTAGGTATATATGAGATTTACCGTGTTTTACCAACCAGTATTTCTGTTTGTGAATTTTTTTTCTTCTTTCCACCATGAGGCTAGTAACCTGCTGGTGTCATGATACTCGTAAAATTTGACCACGAAATCTATGCTTAACCTTTCCTTTGGGTCCTTGATTTATAATACTTTCGTACCTCAACTAAAAGGAAAACATCAATAGATTCTCCCTCTGCATTGTTGACTGTTCATTTCACTGTGTCTGTGTGGTCGATTATCCATCCTAAGATTTCGACGCAGGAAATAACTGGGGTCCGACAAGCCACCTTGTGCAGATATGACCTCTTGATGTTCGAGAACACTTGATCATCCAACATTCTGACATCTGGGTTGGTGTGAGGTGTGAACTTCGGGTAATCCTCCTGACTAATTTTTCTATATAGGTCTCCCCAATGCAGGAGAACCACTTTAGATACAATGATTTATGCTATGTCGTTGAATGATGGAGGTTGGGTAAACTCCTTTTTGGTAGATGTGCAGATAATTGATTGCATATTTGATACAAAATCAAGCTCTCTTGGAGCGCCTGGTGTGGACCCTTCGCCAACCTCCGCTTCCTTCATCTTGGGCGTTCTTGGAGAGCGCCTAGTTTTTGGATTTATTGGAGGCATTTTTCTGCAGAAAAGAAAAAAAATGTTATAGTGAGCCGCTAGACAACCTCGAAAAGTGTCATTGACAAAATTGCAAGTCAAGAACTGATAAAGACAATTCTTACCTCTTGCTTGCAAGAAACTAACCGGGTCTTACTGGTAATCAAAGTTAGAGAGCGAGTTGTAACCTCCTCGATGCTTTCTCTTGCTCCTTCGTTTTCTTAAGAGAATACGTGATTTGCAAACAAAATACCATGTTTGGGTATGACCTTGTAAATTTAAAAAGAAAGTATACTTACCTCATCACATAAAGTCTTAAATTAGGGAGTGTAAATGTGATCTGCGCAATCTATCACAGAGTCCACACCATGCTTAGGATGAAATGCAATGCAGGCTGGAGGTGTAGGAGCATGTTACTTTGTAATTCATCGGCGAATTCAAATTTCGACTGTTGGTTGGCGCACGGGCTCATGGTATAGTTTATGTGAAAATTTAACTTATCCATCAAATAAAAAATCATGTCTTACCTCAGTGTTGAAAGCCCTACATGTTTTTGCTATTTGGGGGTGAGTTTTGAATTATAAAATATGTTTGATTATTTTTCTTATCTTGCATTTTCATGCTTGATTCATGAGTGAAAGCATGAATCAAGCATTGAAACTCAATTTCATTTTTATATCCCTATCCAAAGCCTCATTTTTAAAGGTTAAATATGCTTACATCTACCTCATGTTTCGTACTTTAATAGTCTTCCTTTGGAGTTTATCAAATTTTGATATAGTACCCATGTTAATTTGATTTTGGAATTTAATCTTATTTGTTTGAATCCTTTGCAAATCAACTATAAATTGATTCACATTTGAATTGTTAAAACATATCCATTCCAACCCTTTGCAAATTGACTATATCCATTACATGATGTGGGGATCAAATGCACCGAAATTGTATCCTGTACTTTTTTATGGCTGGCAGAATGAATTGACAGGCCTCTCATTTAGAGTTAAGGGTTTGTGTAGTGTTACGCGCTCAGATATTTCATTACCAGGAGTGTTCAAACCCCATAACCAAGACCTTCATGTAGATGCTATCATTGCACAGGTTTTCTTCTTGTTTTGTTTCCATGCTACCCACTCTGATTTGTTCCTTTTATTTCTTCCATCTAAACCCACAACAAGCTTGAATCATTCATGTTACTGCCTGGTCATTCTCTTAATGGCCCCTATTGTCTGAATAGAGTCGAATGGCTCGCAAGTGTTGTTGTTTCATGATGATGCAGTCAAGGATCTGAAAGCACAAGGCTGGGATATTTTCATTAAGAAGTTCAAAGGGTATAACCTATGCGTGGCCAAAGATTTTGCCCAAACGTTTGATGGATACAGAGAAAAGGTTGGTGATGTTCAATTGGAGGTCACTGAAGAGTTTTTGAGTGAAGCAACAAGGCTTCCTCTTACTAGTCAGAAGTGGTTCAAGAATTCGAAAATTGATGAAGTGCCCCAGAGTCTTTTCATGACCTCCAGAAAGATTGACTGTTGTGACAAAGGTATCCTTGTTTCCCTACTTAAGGTTAGATGGCATGGTCTATTATCAGTTCTAAAAAATTTTATTACCTGTGAGGGTTGTTATGGCTTGGTTTTTCTTTACTATGTGCGACTGCTCATGCACTTTATTGGCTTCCACTTGAATCTACCATTTTATTTGCTAAGGAGTCTGTTCAAAATGTCTAAAAGATACAAGAAGCATAGCCTCGACTCTAGCCTCTTTCACCATGGTTTAATTAAAATGTTGTTGATTCATTGTTTTAAAACTGTGGGTGATGATTGGGATAGGTTCATAGCTCAAAATGGTTTTGTTTCAGACATTCCTACAGAAACCCCTATGTTGGATAAGCCTCTAATAGAGAAACATTCTGATTTCTCAAATAACAAGCCAGATCCTTTGAAGAAAAAACCCTCTTCATGAGGTAATACCTGATCAGATTTTACCTGGGCAACAAAATGTTGGATCCGAGTCAACTAGAACCCCTACACATGAATTAGTTGTTGGATTTAAAGCCACTATGAATTCTGATAGTAAATACCCTCACACACAATCAAAAGGGAAGCAAGTGCAATGTTAGGGTTTTAAAATAAGAGGTCTGGCCGACTCATTTCGAGAAGTATGCTAATCAATCTAAGCCTCATATGAGCTCAATCGACCCAATTGAGATCCATGAGGATTCAAATCCCAAAATTGAGAATTTTCTCGCAGAAGAAGATCTTGATTGTCATAAGTTGGATCCTAATCAGCCAGATGACTATGTTAACAATCTCCCACCATGTATCGAAGGTAGCAAGGGTTTTACTGCTATAAATCTTTGTCAAGGGATGGAAACAGATAGTGTTGATGTTCTTACATCAAATTATACGCTCCATCGATAGGTTACTCCTTATGTGCATTGTGAAGTCTACTTGCATTGGATTGAACAGTACTATAAGGACATTCCCATTCTACAAGAAAGGATTAAAGCTCTCACAAATCACAATGAATTTCTCATAAAATAAAACCGTGACCTCAAGGAAAATGAACAAAGATGAGCCAAGCATCTCAAAAAGACAGACAACATTGTAGTAAAGAATGCTGACAGTGTGAAGGCCATAATAAATTCTGAGATATCTTGATCCATTTTTAGTTATTAGTTAAGTGGTAAGATGATTCTTATTACATTCATGTTGGTTATTTTTTTTAAATCAAATCGGTCCAACTTGGATTTCGTTTACCAATATAAGACTGGCTACATAATCGAGAGATTTTGTAGCCAAGTCATTTTCATATAAAATTTAGAAATTGTTTGTTAATAAAATATTTAACTTGTTCTCATTTCGTTTTTTTTCAGGACATGGTATATCTGATGTTGATCTTATGGGATGGAACATACTCGAGCTAGTTGATTAGTTATCTCCTTTTGTTTATTTTGTAAATAGGGAAAACTTTCATAAATTCTTGAAGATACAGTTTGATCATGGGTGGCCGTAGACCCCCATATTTGTAATGTTTTGATCTTATGGGATTTGATCTTATCCTCAGAGATAGGGAGATCATATTTCCCAAAGAATCTTTAAAAACCATGGATCTTGTAATTGACAGGCATCTTGGCCTGGAACCAAAGATGGACGAATGATTCCAAGACCAAATGAAATAGCGCATGGAATTTTGGCTTTAGCCTTTTGTGAATGGTGTTTTTCATTCATGGTTTGTTAATCCTGATATAATAATAGATCTTATATCTTTAGACTCAATGATCTATTTTGTTCAGGATACTCATATTATAAATATCATCCATACTTTGTTGTTCTAGATATTGACACTATGATCATCTCTTCAATTTGAATGACAGGATTTCTCTTTGATTTCTAGTTGAATACCGAAATGCAATATGTTACACTCGGATTTATCTTACTGTAATTACTTGTGATCATAAGATCACATGATTTATTTGTATTACCTATTCTATTATTAAACTTCAGTTACTAGTACAGGTGATGAATTTATTTAAAACATTTGCACTATAAGTTTATTGTAGATTTATCTCGTAGGCATGGTAGCTGGATGCTCTTTACTCATACAGAATCCTAGATATATTTCACAAAATAACATCAGGTTAGCTTCTTTGTTTTTCTAATTTCTGTCATTTTTTACATTAGCAAAACCATAAAGATTAGATCAACTTTGACTATCTGCGCATCTGTGTTTCATAGATTAATTAATTCAAGTTTTATTAGATTATAGAAAGAAAACAAAGAAAACAAAGAATATTTGAATATGCTTTCTTTATCTCCTTCTCAAAAACAATTATTTTCATATTGATTTCGTAATTTTCTAGTAAAACTTGCAACATGTTGTCCATAAGTGAGATTTGTATATTTTTTGTTTAAATACACCTACAACAGTGATATCAGAGTATA
>JASDQU011377116.1:10367-20486 GCA_032191745.1 Picea mariana
GTGGTTGGCTTGATGAGAGGGCAGTCCCGATAAAGGTGGCCGTGCTCATGACATCTACGGCATCTGAAGGGTATGTGTTCGTAATCCAGGGTTTGTAACCAGTCTTCGTCCTGATATTCCAGGGTTACCGCACCAGGGATAGCCTTTGAAATGTTCATATAGACACAGATCCGGGTGTATGAACTGTATTTGCGTTGTCTAGTGGCCTCTGACGCCCGCACATATTGTCCTAGGGTGTTTCCAATGCCCATTAGGATTTCTTCCAGCCAAAACTCCTGCGGAAGGGAATACAGACCGATCGAGACTGGGGCCATAGTGAAGTCTTCCTTTTCTGGGCTAAATCTTTCGGTCCAGAAACGAAGGAACAACCCTGCTGAGTTGAAGAAGTATGGCCCGTTTTCAAATATTCGGTCCTTATCTTCTAGGTTATATAATATGATTGTGAAGAAACCTTTCGAGCTGAGTTGAAGTTCATAATCACCTTTGGGGTTCCACCAATGCTTTACCCATTTGTTGAGGTCTCTCTCGGCTGGCCATAGCCCTCGAAATTTTCCAATGAGTGCATGCTCCCGCATGAATTGCATATGCTCTCCCACTCTGTTCGAGCTGATGAGGTATCTCAGCGTTTTCTCCGTCTGCGGAATGCATTTGCCCGATTCCCAGCTCCGCGGGTGCTTAGGTTGAGAGGTGCTGGCATCGGTATCCATGTCCACTTTGAGGCCTTGCTCCCTGGCCAGGATCTGTTCTTGAATCTGCGGCGGCGGTTCGAAGGTGGGTCGAGTTGTTCTGGTTCCTGCTGGTTCATTAGCCGCTACATTGCGGTATGAGGGGGGTTGCCCCCCCCCTCGAATCCCATTCCCCTGCAGCAGAAGGAGCCAGTCGATGAGAGGTGTCGCACGCTGTTGTTCGCTCTAGAATTTTGATTTGGGATCGTTTTTCCTTCTAGGGTAGGGCTAGGGTTCTGCAGAGCTCAATCGTCATCATCGATCCCCATAATTCTTACATTCCAGCATGAATGTGATATCACTAGTATAAACAGTGGGAAAAGTTTCCCAAAACCTAGAAGGATAAGAAACAAGATCAAATGAACCAACAGAAGAAGGGATACCAGCCAACTCCTTATCGAAATGCAGCAAAAGGTTTTCCAGGAAAGGATTATCGCTCCAATTATCCGAATAGTCAAAGCAACGATAAAACGGTAAACCTGGGGATGAAGAAGTTTCGGGACAACCTCCATGAGCCATTAAAGTGTTGGGAATGTGGAGAGCCTCATCTAAGGAGGAACTGCCCATGTTTAAATTCAGCAAACAAAACTTTTATTCATAATTTGGAGGAAGCCTCGATGGTGGGAGACATGGGGAAAAGATTGCATTGGATAAATGCAACCACAGATGGCCAACAAGCTAACCACCAGTCCTCGATGGTAGAGATCAAAGGTAAAATCAATAAATCTCGAATATTTGTCTTAATTGATCATGGAGGTATTTTAAGTTATGTTACTCATGATGTAGTAGAGTCGAGCAAACTTAAGAAACTGAAGCATGGAAAACCATGGCTGGTACAACTAGCAACAGGAACTAAAAGGAAAGTAGTTGAATTTATTTTTGATTTTGAGTTCAGCCTAGACGGTCAAAATATAAGGACAAATCTGAACATTGTACCACTAGGATCTTATAATATGATTATCGAGATGGACTGGTTGGAGCAGCACAAAGAAATACTAGATTGTTATACAAAGTTACTTAATTATAAAGATGATTTTGGCACTACTAGAACAACCCAAGGTATACCAAAACCTATATCAGTCAGACAAGTTTCAGCGATGCAACTCATGAAATGTATGAGAAAGGGATGTCAAGTTTGTGTCATCCAAGTAACAAATCTGTTAGAGAAAGTAGATAAGCCAAAGTTAGAAGACTTTACTATCCTATGTGATTTTAGAGACATGGTTGTGGATGAGATAACAGAATTACCTCCTAGAAGGGAAATAGATTTCTCCATAGACCTACTACCGGGTTCAGCCCCTATCTAAAAAGAACCTTACTGAATGAGTCTACCATAACTCACAGAACTAAGAGTACAATTACAGGAATTGTTGGATAAATAGTATATAAGACCGAGCGTTTCACCATGGGGGGCACGAGTCCTCTTTGTGAAAAAGAAAGATGATACTCTAAGACTATGAATCAATTATAGACAACTGAACAAAATGACTATAAAGAACAAATACCCCTTACCAAGGATAAATGATTTGTTTGACCAAGTAGGTGGGGCCAAGATATTTTCAAAGTTAGATTTACGATCTGATTATCATCAAGTTAGGTGTAACAACCTCCTCTTTACGACAACAACTCTTATAACAGGTGGAATATTTTTTTTTTTTGATGAAGGTGTGTGCGTGCGTGTAGAAGTAACACACACACTTTACTCTACGTCGCCACTCGACAACCAATAAGACACACCCACGATGTTCATCACAAGAATACTAAAGGCACACAATGAGTAACTGCAAGCAATAAACGACCATAGACACAAGGTGCACAATGCAAACATTTAGCAACATACTAGGTTATGCACAGTACGAACACAGAGGGAAGGATCCAAAGTAGTAGATCTTACTATTTCTGGACAGGAAAGTAGGGCATTTAATCTTAGTTCACTACTCCGGAGAGAGAGAAGGTCAGATAGGCTCTTGGCCGACTACTCAGGCAGAAATTAGTAATCTCCGTCAGGTGTGTCGCAAGAGAGGAAACCCTACCTTTAAAGGGCCCCAGACTCTTGATACGGCACTGAATTCTTTACATGAGATAATCACACACACAGACATATCTCCTAAGGTTACCTGGGGGTGTCTACATCCCACCTGACAAACTGACCAGGCAATAAAATAATTAAGACTTCGTACAACAAAAATTATATGAACAACACATCCTCTAGGAAGGCACAAGTAAGAAGGACTCCGACAATGACCATCCAAGATTAAGATTTAATGACATAAACAACGACCAACTACTTCATTTAAAATTCATTAATCGACAAGTTATCCAACCTTAAATAATGTAATTTAAGTAATTGCAATTCCCCAATTACCAAAACTTAATGCCTTAAGTGCTTAGTTTAGGACCTTATATTCATCTGTTATTGATGATAATTAGTTTCATCATTCCTGCCACAAATGTCAACCATTTTTCACTTCAAATTGAAAGGACTAATACCCTGACCATCACATTACATCTGATAATTTATTTATATCAACTACATTAACCTTACCATAAATGATAACAACATTAACCTTAACCATTCCATAACTATTAGGATTAATATTAAACAATTCATTATATAATCATTACCATTAATCAATACCTAATCATTACCATAATCATGGCATAATCATTACCATAATTATTACTCATTTTACATTCCCTTATATTATTTCAACAACTACTTTAACATATCTACCTTATAAAACCATGATTATTTAACATTTATTACCGCTAACACCATATCACTTTAACTATTATCACTTTAACAATTATTACATAATACATCAACATTACTTTGACCATTATTACCTTATAACATCATAATTTATTAACACTAACTACCATGAAATCATATTACTTTAACAACCATATTTTAACAATTATTGCCTAATTACTTCAACATTACTTTCACCATTATGGCCTTACAGTACCAGAATTATTAACATTTATTACGATTTAAAACGAATGAAAACAAGGCAACTGTAGGCAACCACAACTTGTCTCTCACTTTGGCAACAGAATATCAATAACCATGAACCCATAATAAGCGCAACAACACCATAATTATAAGTCAATAATTGACACAATAATTTAAAATTAACATTCACCTTACCTTATCATTCCAGTAAATTACACGAGTATACATTAACAATTCATTACATTATAATTCCTTCGTTCCTCCATCTTATACGTCATTAACATAACATTTACCTTACATTAATATTTTTATTACCTTCCAGAAATTACGTTAACATCTCAATATATTCATTGCATTCCAGTAGATTCAATAGACTATTTAAAAGTCAAGATCTTAGGGAAGGAGAAGCCGAACTATTCAAATGCAATAAGATAAACCAGACCGTTGTAATAACCATCTATGCTCAATAGAATATATCCCTGTCAATATTTTATGAATGGAAGGAAAAACTAATACAATAACAATAACATTATAAACAGGACAGTTGTAATAAAAAAAAACGTCTTGGTAGAGGCAGGGGTAAGATGGATTTCCAAAAGTGAGGGAGTTTAGGAGGGAAGCACGGGCATTAAGAACGGTTTAAAAAAATTTAACTTTCCCCAAAACCTTCTCCTTGACGTGGTCCAGGAAATTAACGACGGAGTCCTGGAGCGTGTAACCATTAAGGATTCTGACAGGTAAATCAAGTGCGTTCAACCCGAGGTGAAGGGCGAAATCTAATTTCGTTGGTAAAAGTAATAATTTAACACTCAAGAAGGAAAACATGCATAATTGAAAATCATTAACCGCAAATCGTGGCAGCCATTCCGAGAGCGGTTATGAGGCAGTTAGTGAGGGTAAGGGAGGTATGGCATGGAGGTCAGAAGCAAAATCGATGCACAACGTCCAAAATGCACGCAGCATCGGAATCTGGCATCTCTATAGCTGTACGCACTGTCTACAACAGGTCGCCCAATTCAATATGACAAGTGTTTGAAGGGAGGGAACACCAACATGATCCCTCATAGAGTTAGAAGGTGACACACGGGGTTAAGACGCAGGAGCAACAACACCAACCACAGCAGCCCCGCCAAGATGGATGAATCGAACTCTAAACTTGAATCCGACCCAGGTCTCACAGAAAGCTACCTACAAGGAGCACCGAGGGAGCTCAAGGGCCCAGTCTATGGCTAAAAACTTCAATGCCAGACACTTAAAAGGGAAGGCCATGGGTCGCAATATATCACCGCGCATCCCTTGTCAAACAAATATAAAAAGGAAGGGGCAAATCGCAGCCACCCCCTCAGGAGAAAAGCAGAATGCAACCCTTCCAGCACCCACCAATATGCCCCACCCCCAAAAAGGAATCGACATACTCACAGGCAGAATCATAGTCCCAACGCAGGCAAAGAAGGGAGAAAAACCTATTACCTCCAAACACAGGGCTAGTCACGGAGCATTAAAGTTATTGCAGCTGAAGAAAGAAAAAAATAAATAAATCTAGATGACAGAAACCAAATGGGCATGAAGAGGCTGCTCAGAATGCCTTCGCTATAAAAACAATTTACATCTAAATGAAAGAAACCAAATGGGCATGAAGAGGTTGCTCGGAAGGCCTTCTCTATAAAAAAAAAAATTAAATCTAAATGACCGGAAACCAAATGGGCGTGAAGAGGCTGCTCTGAATGCCTTCGCTATAAAAAAAAAAAAAAAATTTAAATGACCAGAAACAAAGGGGCACAAAATGCTTCTCAGAATCGAAACAAGTATGTAGGTCATGGTTATCCCTCAAACATTATACAACACTGGAAAAAAAAACCTTTTTCTAATGTTCATCATGTCCCTTACAATCAAATTTAAATCTGAGCATAAGTTTAATGCATGCTACTCTACAACTGACAACCATATCGTTGCCTTATCGCTTGCCGCAAATGACTCATGTGCTCTGTGCCGCTCCTTCTCCGTGCCGCTCCTGCTCTCCAACTATAGAGACTACACTGGTACCTCCCAGCAAAACGCTAGGGGTACTCTGCTTCCCCCTTAGCCCCCCGAGCCGCAAAGGGGCCACACATAGTCCAGATAGTATACCTAGCTTCCCAGGTCGCCTCCAAGGTTGAGCTACCACTCTAGTCCCAGCTGAGAAAATCCCAACTCCTCACAAGCAATCAGTCTAGTCCAAATTCAGCAGCATAACGATACCTAACAGCCCATCCCCTTTTTCCCTCATCCCCCTTTCTTTTATAGAGTTTTGAGCCCCCCCTTGCCCTAATCACATTTAATTTAATTTTTTTTGAAAACCCTCTAAAAAATTCTCTGTCTTACAAGTGTCACTCATCCCCCACGTTTCTCCCAAAATTATTTTCTTTGAATTTATTAAAAGGCTCATTTCCCTATTTTTATGATTCCCTTTCCTTTTTTTTAAAAAAAACCAAAAAGGTAAATGTGCTAATTAATCCTTTCATTTATTTTTATTTTTTTTAAATTCATAACTTTTTAAACTCACACACGTTAAATAATTTTATTACTTATGCATTGTCTATGTTTCCTTATTACTTAGTTTCCCTGTTTTATTAATCCCTCCCCTTTTTTTTAAAACCAGAAAGGTAAATGCGCTAATTAATCTTTTGAATTATTATTCATTTAATATCTTTTTTTCTTTAACAAGTTAGGAATTAATTTCCTCTTTGCAAATTTTTTAAATCCCTTAGTTTAATTAAATCCTTACTCTCTTTATTTACCCCAAGAATTTCATGAAGACCTAACCATTTCTTAGGTGGGTTCTTGTTTAAATTTTTATCTTTATTCCAGGGTCTATTCTTAAGGTTAGACTAAAAGTTTACCCTAAAAGTTATAGATTCAGTACTTAGATTCTGAACTGGGTGACACTGGGTTAGGGGAGTTGTTTAAGGATTTATTAAGGCATTATTGCCTTAGGTATATTTAGGTTTGTTTCCTTCAACCACATCAATGCGATGTGACCTCCAGGACGCACCACATGCTCCAAGGGTACCACTCGCCTCATTCGTTTCCTTTGCGCGACGTGCCCTTCAGGATGCACCACGTGCTCCAAGGGTGCCACTTGCTTCTTGTGTTTCTTTTGTGGGACGTGCCCTTTAGGATGCACCATGTGCTCCAAGGGTGCCACTCACCAATTGGACTGATTGGTAGACATATATAACCCCTGGAGTCAACACTCCACCAAGTGAACTTGTGGGAGACTAAGGGCTCTAAGGAATAAGGCCCCCGCCTTATTGCGCGCCCCTTAGAATCATCATGAGCGAATGTCGCAGTCTTCCCTCACGACATCGTGGATCCTCTCGAACTAGGTAATCGTTAACCTACAGTTCAAGCCACGGCGATAGTGCTAGTAGGCGGTGGCAGGGATTTTGTCCACCCCTCTCCCTCAACCTCTCTGGAAATCGTGTGTGGCCCCTTTACTCCATATGTGAGTCTGGTCGGAAAGCTATCATCAGCCTTCATCATCGACAATCATTTCAGAACATGTCAACACCAAATCATAAAATCAATGAAATATCACAGTAAATAAATCAACCCAAATAGCACACTCCCTGACTAAATCCAGAGTCCAAGGGGCTCCACCGATGCCTCTGCATCCTCAAGGTCCAAAACCCTGCACACTCAATACAACTAAGTCAAATAGCACCTGTCTACATCAAATAGTAAAACATCATGTCATCTATCATAATGCATCATAATCGAGTATAAATGTTTTAACATCAGAAAAGTCCAGATCACTTGCTAGCAAGTGTCCTCAAATAATATGTTTTCTCAGTGTGCCAGAGCGGGATGTTACATAAACCCCCTCTTGGTCTAAACTTCATCCCGAAGTTTCTAAGTATAAATGCCGAAATAAAAGTATCATAGTATCATAAGTCTATCTATCATACAAAAATGGAAACTGCTGGCGCATATCATATGCGTCCTCCCAGGTCGCTGAGTGCGGACTATAACTGTCCCACTGGACCTTGACCTGATCTACCGTTCGACGTCGTAACTGTCGAACGCGATGATCTAAGATGTGGACCGACTCAGCCATGAGCGCTCCCTCGTCCGATACCTGCAAGGACCTCATTTCAATCACGTGTGTAGGATCACTAATATAATGTCTCAAAACAGATACATGAAAAACATCATGCATACGCCTCAAAGAATCAGGCAAGGCTAGTCGATAGGCCACGGGCCCCTTTCTCTCCACAATCTTGNACCTAAGAGATATTTTATCTCCCTTTCAAAAATTGATCGAAATCTTATGCGGTTTAACTCGCAATAAGACTTGATCGCCGACCTCGTAACTACGGTCGACTCGGTGCGCATCGCCATGAATATTATGTCGATCCTACACTTCCTTAATCCTTTGTCTTATGGTTTTCATTTGCTCTTCCCTTTCTTGGATAGCTTTTGGTCCCAAGAGAACCCTATCCTCAAGCCGATCCCAACTCAAGGGCATCTGATACGGTCGCCCATAAAGAAACTCAAAAGCGCCATCTTAATGGTGCTCTGGTAACTGCTGTTGTAAGCGAACTCTACTAGAGGCAAGAACTCCTCCCAACGCTTTTGTTGGTCCATCACGTACATGCACACCATGTATTCCAAGGTTTGGTTCGTTTGTTCGGTCTGTCCGTCAGTATTTGGGTGATATGCAGTACTAAAATTGAGTTGGGTTCCCAAGGCCTCCTGAAAAATCATCCAAAATCGTCCAGTAAACACTGATCCTCGATCGGATATAATCTTCTTAGGCATGCCATGCAGCCTCACAATCCCACTGATGAAAACTCTTGCTATGTCAGGCGCCTGATACATCATACGGATAGGAATAAAGTGAGCACTCTTCGTCAGAGTGTCTACTACTACAAAAATCGAGTCGTGTCTCCTTGCCGTCAGTGGAAATCCAACAATAAAATCCATCGAAATAACTTCCCATTTTGATTCCGGAATGGCATGTGGGTCAAGTAATCCTGCCGGGTGTCTATGATCAGCCTTTACCTGCTAACACTCTATACATCTGGCCACATAGTTGACTATGTCAGCCTTCATTCCCTTCCAGAAGAACAAGGGTTTAAGGTCTGCCCTCATCTTCGTAACTTCCAGGTGAGCCATGTAAACTGCTCTATGAGCCTCGCTCAGGATCAACGTCCTCAACTTGTCATTTGGCGGTACATAAATCCGACCTCTAAAACTCAATAAACCATCGCTCTCAAATGAATATCCCTCATATCGTGGTACCATCATTGTGTTTTGTTCGATAAAATCCTCGACTTCTTTGTACCAGTCATCATCACACTGTAAAGTGAGAATATTCTCATGTAGATTTGTCTGAAGAGGCAACACCGAAAAGATGCGTGGTCTCCGACTCAAAGCATCAGCCACTCGGTTCACAGTTCCCTTTATGTAAGTAATCTCGAAGTCGTACTCGCTAAGCAATTCTGACCAACGTCGTTGTCGCGCATTCAGGTTGCTTTGCGTGAAAATGTGTTGCAGCCCACAATGATCAGTCCTTAATTCAAATTTTCGTCCAACAAGGTAGTGTCTCCAAACCTTCAAGCCATAAACGATGGCTAATAACTCCAAGTCGTGCGTCGCGTAGTTCTCCTCATGCCTTCTTAGTTTCCTCGAAATGTAAGAAATCACTCGTCCGTCTTGCATCAAGACTCCGCCTAAACCTTACCTGGATGCGTCAGTGCATACCAAGAAGTCTGCGTCCATGCCAGGGACTTTTAGTATCGGCGTTGTTGTCAACAACTCTTTAAGCCTCCGGAATGCTTCTGCACAGTTCTCAGTCCAAACAAACTTCTTATTTTTCTTCTGCAATTCCGTGATCGGATTTGCTATCCTTGAAAATCCCTCGACAAACCATCGATAGTATCCTGCTAAACCCATAAAACTACGCACTTATATGACATTCATTGGCGTAGACCATTCCATAATAGCCTCAACCTTGGCTAGATCCATGGCGATACCTTCGCTGGAGATGACATGCCCTAAGTAGTGAATCCTCAATTGATAAAAAGAGAATTTGGACAACTTCCCATACAATTTGTGCTCTCGTAGACACTGTAGTACCAAGTGCAAGTCCTTGTCATGCTCCTTTATCATTCGAGAGTAGATCAAGATATCGCCAATGAATACTTGGATGAACTTGTCCATGTACTCGTGGAACACCCCGTTCATCAACTCATGAATACCCCTGGGGCATTTTCCAGTCCAAACGATAAAACAGTAAACTTGTAATGTCTAAATCTCGTCTTAAAGGCGGTCTTAGGGACATCATCCTCCTTGATCCGTAACTGGTGATACCTGGATCACAAATCGATCTTGGAGAACACCGTCGCACCCTTCATTTGATCGAACAGATCATAAATTCTAGGTAAGGGATACTGA
>JASDQU011377116.1:27172-39837 GCA_032191745.1 Picea mariana
CCATTGTATCTTTTTCTGTTCTTTTCTGAATATCAGTTTGCAGTAGATATTGTACAAGGTTAGAATTTACATGAACAAGTGGTTAAGGTTACGCATAGGGATTAGGGATATAAGTCCCAAAATTATTCATAGTGGTAAGCGAAATTATATGGATATATAATTTTTATATCAATATGAAAGTAAACATAGTCTGTAGGACTATAAGTGAGTGGTGGAGTGCAGAGTAATCACAACTTGAAATAATGTTTCAAAGGTTAAATTGGGTAGCAAATTTAATCAATGTCAGCTAGGACCCCTTTTTCTTTTCATGACGAACCCATTCAAAGGTGAATGCATAAAGTAAGAAAAAAAAAATCATTTGATAGTTTTGAGGTTAATTACAGCATCCTAGTGGTCATCCTACTCCCAAAGTACCAAAATATCATCTAAGGCAGACTACTCATAACCCTCATGCTAGGGCCACTTATAGCTACAAAATTGTTGATTATTTTTCTTACCCCCCTTCATCCATTAACATAAGTCCTTGCTATCAACATTTGGGGTAGTCCCTTATAAACATAACCTCATTATATTTGATTTGGATAACTCATAATCTAGGCTCCCATCCTTGGTAACAGTTCAAATCTTAGTAACAGTTAGAAACATCAACATTCATCAATGGATTAAATATGAGGGAGCATCTTCTTGCATAATTTCCAAGAATGTATAACATAAGCAAGGATCCTTGAATATAACCCCCTTTGCTACCACCCAAAAGGATTATGATGGTCATTCATCTCAACCCAAGGGAATTTTACAAAACATCCCAATAGAGATAGTCATAATTTTTTTCTTGATCAATATTAATGTCATAGACACCCTCTTTGACTACAATATCCTCCTAGGAAATAGTTGCATGTACGCTCCTTTATTTCATCTATGTTTGAAACAATGATCTTCCCTCACAATGTGAAGGTCATCACAATAGACCAACTAACACACTATAAACCAAACCCAACCATGAACTTAGATAACATCCTTTCATTTATTAGGTAACATAAGGAGTTCTAGTCCTTCATTGAAATGGGTCATGGGATATTTAAAGCTTATTTTCTTCTTCACACTAATCAAGGTGAACCACCTTTTATTTCACCTTGAAATTCTACCCAAGTGTGCACCACCAATTTTTTTTGTGGTGGAACCATATTCTCCCTTGTTTATTCTCGAAACTTCATTTATGAATGACCAACCCCCTCCCATGCATACCATTTCTCACCCCCTTGATGAGGTCCCATTTTTCTACTGACCGCCAGGAGTTATAGTGTATCAAGTAATTTCCACGCTCACTCTCAAACATTGTGCTAGGGATACCTGTGTGGTGCTTTTAGCATCCATCTATGGTAGTGTTACCAACACCCTCACCTCACATGGTTGTACAACCAGTACAAACTCTTGTCAACCCAACATTGAAAGAAGCTCGTCAAACCAATGGGATAAAGACTAAAACCATTGATAGAAAGAGGAAGAACGTAGGGGCATACTCAATCCATAGATCAAATACCTTCTCCTTGCACATTTTCTGATTCCCAGGTCATCCTACAAACCTATGGACCACACTTAGTGAACTAATGAACCTTATTGAACTATGAATGGAAGCACCACTTCTACACACCCCTTCCATTGTGGATACTTTTTCAACACCTACAATGGAATAAAACACAACCCACAACCAGACATTGTGTGAAAATCACCCTTGTTCCATATGTTCAAAATATGGAAACTACAGTGACCATTCTCCTGATCTAGCAAACTTTAAGGGCATGTTGGATGGAGTTCATCAAATGATGCTTCTAGAACCCCCCACCCAAACTACATCACAACCTACATTGGTCATTCAACAAGGTTCTTCTACTATTTACCATATGTCCACCTCAGTAAAATCACAAAGTAGTTTTTGATGCACACTTTTGTGGCCGATTTGACCACTTCACTTACCTTTTCCCATTTATTAGTGAGTATGAAACTCGTCACATGAATGGTATTATCGACCTTTTGGAATATCGCCTTGCAATGAGAACCCATATCATTGCAGCCAACCCTCAAGAATCACCTAACTCCTCTCCACAAGAGTAAGAACTATCATATTCCCCTATTTCCTTTCTAGTACACTAGTCATAGGAGCCCCAACCATTTCTCTAGAAATTCTTTGGGAAGAAATTATCCCCCCTCCTCTAGAGTATGACACAAATAATTGTGTGCTCATTTTCTATATTTCCATAGTCATTTGTATCATACTTCCGATCCAATCTTCTTTTATTGTTTGTATCTCCTTTGATTATTTGTATTGATACCTGTTGCACATTTGCAAATAAAGCTACAATTGCCCAATGGCCAGATTCTCACTTCTCCACATTATCGACATCCATAGTACATCAACACCTAGAAACCTATCACACACATGTGCTATTTATGTTTCCAAAATGTCAACCCATCTAGTTGATGCCTTTCAAAAGTCACTCACTGGACAAGTATTATAACATGCTATCTCTATTTGTTAATTTTGTATGCCCAATCATATTTCTTTTTACCAATATCTCTATTTGTTAATTTTGTACGCTCAACCATATTTCTTTTTATCAATACGCTCACTTGAGGGATTCGATTTCATGTGTGTAAGTACATTCCATGAGGCTCATTATGTCTCTTGAATACATATGGTACGTTAATTCACCATGCTCATTTTAGGTATATAATTTTTCAAATTGGCATGTTACGTA
Source organism: Picea mariana (assembly GCA_032191745.1). NCBI lineage: Eukaryota > Viridiplantae > Streptophyta > Pinopsida > Pinales > Pinaceae > Picea > Picea mariana. The sequence goes on from JASDQU011377116.1 coordinate 29,929, forward strand.
CTCCCTTCAAGTTAACTGCATGATGTTAAGTTAATTGCATGATTTAGTATCATCTCTGCTTATATATACCTCTAGGATCTTTTCTTTCTACCTACACGACAATTTTCCACACCTATGGGTTACCTTGGTTTTAGCTCCCTTTCCCATTATCAATATTGATGTTGTTACAACATGTAGGACACTAGTCTTGATATTTGAACTTAATACTTTCTTCTCATCATCAAGTTGATCTATCTCCTTAGAATCCTAATGGTTTACATTTTCATTTTTATTATTTGTTATGTGGAATGTTTTCTCTCATTTTTATTAACCTCTCATCTCCCTCTCGTCTCCCCCTAATGGTTTACATTTTAATTTTTATTGTTTGTTATATCAAATGTTTTCTCTCATTTTTATTGACCTCTTGTATCCCCCAATATCAATAGACCATTTTCATTTCAACTCATCAACCTCCCTCTGCCCATTTGTTCTTACTACTAATGCTTTCAAAGGCCGATCCAATTGATTATGTCATTGGGACACCCATCTATGTGTTTCAACATTCAACTCAATTGCTTTTACATTCTTTGATTCATTGATAATTGTACAAAACACATTTATTTATCGGAAAAAATTATACTCATTCCATCTCACGTGATAGTTGGCATCGTTTCGCTTTGCAATTGTTCTAGTCTCGGTCAGGGCATTCATATTGAGTCACCGATACATGCATAAGCCTTTTTGTTTGCAACACCTCATGTATCCTAGTATCGCTCATTGTGATCCCTAGATATTCCACCCTAAACTACATATTTGCATTAAATAGCTATCAATACCAATTTTCCGAATACTTACTATACTTGATTGTTCCTTTTACTTCAGATTATTACAAGTCCAATTGTTTTTAACCACTCTCACTGTAAGCCGTCAATCATGCTCAGACCAAGGAAAGTGTTGATTCTCAACCCCACTCACACTTTTTGACCTGTCCCATCATTATCAATACCCAACCCGAGTCTCTCGTCCATCTTTAGTTTATTTCAAGAGACAATCTATCCTTTAAAGGTTTCGTATTCATTTATTTGGACATAAACTCACACTTTTCGAGAAATGTTGTGCACCTCATTTCTAATTATCGATAAGAATGATGAATCCTGGATGGAATGGGGAGATTCATAATTCCTCTATGGTTTCATTGGTCCCCTTGATGTTAAACATTAGTACATATCCACATCAATATGGTTATTACCTTGTGACAATTGCAGTTTCTAGTTCCATCCAAAAACCTCTAGGTTTGATGAGCCATCAATGCCATTAAGTATGACCACTTGTCAAAGTATTCGTATGGGGTTCCAAGAAATATTGTCCTCAAAATAGTGTTTTACTTCTAACGATTCCCATTAGAGTGATGCACATTTATATATCAGCAATTCTAAAGTGGCAACATCATTAATGGCATATTTGAAAACTTCTCATGCTCGGAAAAGATCTTTTCGCAGATTGCTTTCTAGTGTAAACATGTTTTGATAATTTCATGAGCATGGGACATATCCACCTCACTTGTATAAAAATAATAAAAAAATATATTTAGATATGTTTAATTTTATTAAGCTAGTTTTTTTATTCTTTAAAGGGAATTTGTCATTCTTACAACGTTTCTCTTTCTTTTTCTAATGTGGTAGTATACCAACATTCAATATGGAAAATGATGATGTATTTTTATCTACATCACTTTATCTAGTGTGGTAGTATACCATCATTCAATATGAAAACTGATAATGTATTTTATCTATATCACTACTCTTAGCCTCTAATGTGGTAGTATACCAGCATTCAATATGGAAAATGATGATGTATTTTATCTATATCACTACTCTTAACCTCATACATGAGGGTAAAAATATTATCACCTAAAAATTAATGACAAACCTATACAAGTTCACCAATATCCCATCGACATAGCTTAACAAAGTGATACAACATGACAATTATACACCACCTTAACAAAACAACCAACACTATGGAAAATGGGTGTTTGCTCATTTGTGTGAATTTCTAGTTGGTATTTTGCACATTATTTGGGATAATCATTCCATATCTACACAAGTATGTAAAAATGGAAAACTTAACCATCTTCAATGTAATAAATTAATGAAATCCAACCAAATGTACTCTAAAGGTAGTATACATGACATCCTCAAGCTCCATCACCATTAAAGGGCAGTCCTTTAGTGGTTCTATGTCCTTTAAAATATATGAAACTACAATTCAAATGTAGACCATTCACACATGAAGCTAGTTCTAATTGAGCTTGAAGCTTGCCCATAAATTGGAGACCATTCAACAACATTACAAGAGGACTAAATTTCAAAGTTATTCTTGCAAGATATCTCTTCATATCCTTCATCTTCAACTCTATCTTGTTTACCCATAACCACATTCTTATAGTTGGATTCTTCAATTGAATAATCAAACACGTTTCTTCACTTCACTTGATAGAGAGAGTTCTATTAGAGAGACAAAGAACCCTCCCAATGAGAGTGGGATATCCCATAAGCTCAAATCATTCTCTATACTGCAACTTATAATTTCTTTCCAATGGTATATAAATATTATTGCTTTACTTTTATTTCTTGGTGCAACTTTCATGGTTTTTTTTTTATTTTTTTTCCATTTAATTATTTTTTGCAATAGTTCTCATGTCATTGGAATAATATCCTAACAATTAATTATTATATATAAATAGACTTTTTTCTCACCCATATGACAAAAAATCTCAAACAAAAGTCCTAACTGGTTTGACATCTCATATGTCAAAAATCCTCCCTTATAAATTTGAGAGCCTTGTATCTCATTGTTCCTACAACATAAAGGGAAACTAGATTTAACTTGTCTATGAGAGTGCACATTGTATTATTCTTGTCCAAATTCAAAAATAGTCACAACTACTTCTTTTGTTTAACGAGAAGAAAATTGGTGGAAGAGCGAGAAAATAATTTAAAGTTAAAGCCATGTGATGAGAAGTATATTTGAAGGATTCAATTGGTAATCAATTGAATTAATTAAGAAACATTCATATTTGGTTAGTAATTTTTAGGAGCAAGTTCCTATCTAATCCCATTTTCATGTTAGATCGTCAAATACAGTTCTTGATGGAATTTTGATTAAGGTTGGGCTGAGTTCATAGAATAAAATGTTGTTTTCATTAACATTTACAATACACTCCCCTCGTATCCATTCATACTCAAAGCACTAAGCAGTAAAAAAAATTATTTACAAAGAAAACCAAACACCAAAATTAAACCTTGAAAGTAATTCAAAAGAAGTTTATTTTACAAAAAACACAAAATACCAAAAATAAACCCTAAAATTAATTTAATAAAGTTCGGTAATATCCATTAAGCACTAAGACGTAAAATAATTCTCTTTTGCAAAGACAACCAAACACCAAAAATAAACCTTGGAAGTAATTTTGAGTTGGGATTGCACGGAAAAACAAAAATTATGTAGAAATTCGATGTAGGTGATGTGAGTGGACTATTCTCATCTTGATTATGATTCATATGGTATAAGAGTGGTTGATTGTGATGACATGTCAGAACTTTACAGACCAAGCATGGTTGAAGTAGATAAAACCTTAGATGATATATTGTGATTGAACATAAAGGTTTTCCTTCAAAGTGTTGTAGAGATAGAGTGCTTCTAAGATGTGCAAGAACTAGAGAGTTGTTTGCATGCAAGAAACAGTTAGTCCTGACAAAAAAAGGTAGAATTATCTTTTTTTTGTGGGGTTGTTGAGTGTGGTCATAGTTGTTGAGATCTCAATAAAACAAATCAGCATCGATTCATTGATTTTGAAGATGGATATCTCGAATTCTGAGAGAGGAAAGAATGGATTTTGGTTGAAGATTTTGTATTTCGAGATCACTCACAGCTCAAAGAAATTCACTATACTTTTTAATTTCGGGAAAAATCCATCTAGGAACCATGACTAGATCCATAGCCACAATAAGAACCTATCTCAAGATGTAGAGTCACATTTGCATCGAACAACCAAATCGAAATCTATGTTGTAGAGAAGGCACATTGATTTGAATTCATCGTCCAATAACTTGGACAACAATTTTTTTCTTAATGGGGAGGTGTGATGTGAAATGAAATGAGGTGTCGTCTGAAATGGATCCTAACATAAATGATTGGTAGTAAAACTTAACATAGAAAATAAATTTGACATTCATTTATCATATAAGAAAAATAAAATTCAACATGATAAGTAAAATGGAAGAAAAAAGAGAGAGAAACAAAGTGAAAAGGAAAAAATAAAAAGGTAAGGCTTGTTTTCCTATAAATTGTTGAAATTCCACGCTCAAAAGGCTTTTTGTTGGCTAAGAGGTGAGGATGAAAATGATAATTTGTGTAAATTGTTGAATGACCCATGAGGATTCAACTTGCATTGTAACAGTCGAAATGAAAATTGAGTAACTATTCAAATTTGGTTGTCCACTAAGTGTAGATCAGTTGGCAATATAGTGCATTGTTAAGAAAATCCTTGTGGCATCATTTCTTCTAACATTGCAAATCTATGTATACCATATATATGTATACCATCTTGGGATAGTAGGGGTACTCATGTAGGTGATAGTGGTAGTAGTCATAATTGATAGTGATTGTGAATACCAGCCCACCCAATTGTCTAGTCTGTCCCATACAAAAGAAAATGACCATTAAAACTTGATTTTCCCATTTAAATTTCCATAGTAAAATCTGCATGTTTATGGTGTGTTTGGTTTTACTATTATGTATAATCTATGTTACCTTTGTAACCTTTGTAAGTGATATTAATGGCTAAAATCCATTATGAATTACATAATTTTGTAGATTCCTTCGTATTTTCATACTCCATGAATAAGTGTAATATTTATGCATGAAAGAATGTAGTATTGACACTATTGGAAAAAATGCATGCACATACATAGTACATTCTTATTCCCAAGTGCCACTATAAATCATACATAGCACAATCATATTCATTTAGACGTACATACAGATTGGAGGATAATTGGAGGTTGTACGTAGTTAGTATAGTCTATATCCAACTCAAAAAGGATGACTCTATTGCGTGTTGTGTATTGAGTGTGTTGGAAATAGTAATTATAAGTAGTTGAATTTCACATTTTTTCCGGTTGATTTTGTGTGTTAACTCAGAAAGGATGACTCTATTGCATGTTGTGTATTGAGTGTGTTGGAAATAGTAATTATAAGTTGTTGATTTTCACATTTTTGCTAGTTGATTTTGTGTGTTAGTGAGTTAGTGAGAAGATTTCTTATTAGGTTCTGTCAGTATGCAATTTTGTTCATTAGTTTATTTAAGTTTATGCAAGATCAATTTAGTCAGGGAGTTAATTAATGAAGTTGATCTTATCTTCTCCAGTCGAGTTAAGTAGATGAAGAGACGGTCAAATTAATTGTAGTCTTTAATGTTGAGTCACTCTAGTCGAATTAAGTAGATGAAGAGTCTATCAAATTAATTGTAGTCTTTAATGTTGAGTCAGTATTACTTCTGTAAGAAATCTCAATTTTATCTTTATATGTTCGACTATGTAGGAAGTGGATATCCAGACCTTAAAGAACACAAGATCTGTGTCTATGAAGTCAACAGAAGTTGTTCGAGTAGAAGTTCATCATAGTTAATATTATGTAATCGCGCCCTGCACTAAAGTTTATCTCAATATCAAATATTTTGTACATTGACAATTTCATGTTATATTTATGAGTTTATGTGCTAATCATAGCACTGTCTTATTTCTGCATGCATAAATAATTTCATTAAGTCTTATATCATAGCTCACAGTAATTTTAGTAGGTTTCCCTTTGCATGGTACGTCTTGAGGGTTCAGTGATGAAGATTTTTTATTTTTGTGGTGCACAATATTTTGTCACTGTGCTGGGCACAGTTTCCCTGAGTGCTGAAGATCCAAGAGAGGTGTAGTTTGTCTATTAAAAATTTAGGGAGACCATCAGTTTTTAAATTTCTCTCTCCTCCAATTGGATGGACATATCTTATGGGTATAATTTTTATGAAGCCGTCACATGCGTGTTTTAAGTAGTTGTGTTTAAAATTCAATTGGAACTTGAATATTAGCACATAAGCACTTAAAGTGAGCCGTCCCAAGAAAATTGAATGTACCGTCCCAAGAAAATTGAATGGCATTATATATACATATCTACAATTGGTTATGTTTAGGTTTTTTTAATTCATGTGTAGTTTCTTTTGAAATTGAATTGGAACTTGAATATTAGCATAGAGCCGCCTCAAGCAAACTGAATGGTATTATATATATAGATGTATGGAATCGATTATGTTTAGGATTTTGTTTATGTAAATGTAATTTTAAGGAGATTGTATTTATGAAGGAAGGATTTATTTTTTTAATATTTCATAATTTTAAATATTAATTTGATGTTTAGTTTGATGGTGATCTTAAAAATAAATTATTATTATTATTATTATTATTATTATTATTATTATTATTATATATAAATTAAATTTTATTTATTTGTTTTCGCTATTTTTCTGATTTATTTATTTATTTTTCTGGTTAAAAAATAATACATCATTTTTTTCATTGATTTGATATATAATATGTTATGGAACCCTCCTTATTAATTTCATTTTTTTCATTGGTTTAATATATAATATGTTAAAGACCCCTCCTTTTTAATTTCAGAGCGGTGTATCTCCTCTTTTCTACAGCATAAATGATAAAGGAAAGTTCTATTTACTTGAGGGTGAATGTGCAGATTGTATACTTCCTTTTGTTTAATGAAACGTAGAGTGAGAAAAAGATAGAGTGTAGACCATGTGATGGGAACCCATTTGAAGGAGTCAATTGGCAACCCATTGAATTTCAATTGGGCACGATTCCTATTTGGTTGCCGAGCTACTACGGTTTAGAACTTATTCAATACCCATTGCCTAGTTTTCTAATAAATAAATTATCAAAGATAGTTGCTGATGACAAGAAATCATCAAAGACACTTGTTGATGTCATTCTCATTGAGGTTAGGTTGAATTCATGCATTAGACATGTGTTTTCATTTACTTCACCAATTTCTATTATCATGTGACATTTGTTTGCATTAGAATGTTATCATATGACATGATATGAAAAGAATCTTCGAGCCCAACTCGAATACCGCAATACATACTTCCCTTGTGGTGTCCGCAAGCATTTTCAACTCAAAATTACGCCATATTTGATATTAAGTAATACGTTATTTATTAAATTTGAATTAGATCTGAGTGTAAAGTGTTAAATATAATGTAACCTCAACAGGCTGACTGTACACTGCCAGCTATCCTGGCCAGCTGTACCTTCTTTTCTTGATTTTCTTGAGCCTATTTAGCTCCGCTATTTTCCTTTTGCATAGGTCATCTTCATTAACTCTTCTCATTTTACTTTCTCCTTACATTCTCAATATAATGAACACTATTTCTGCTCTATTATTTCTCTCTACATTTCTTGCTTCACAATTTATCATGGTATCAGAGCTTCAACAGTAAGCCTCTTCACACAGGCTGGAGAGCAACACAATCCTCACAGCATAGAGCTTACATGGATCACGAGAGCACGTGACACAGAATTTTCACAAGGCTTGGAGAGTTTTCCGTAAGACTCTCAAAATATCCTCATAGGAAGTTCACATGAGAAAGAAGAGCGCTATACGCTCAAAATATCGAGCAAGCAAAGAATGTAGAAGGAGAAACTCTAAAGAATCGTGAACAATTTCATATTCGTCAAAGATTCACGAAGAAGAGTTGCAGGAGGTAGGAACATTTGAAGAACTCAAAGAAATTCATTCAAATTTGTGAAAGATTGATGCAGGAGGCATAATCGTTTAAAGAATTTTGGGAAATATCTCTCCTCCAAAGGCAACAAAGAACACGTCAACGGAGCCAAGAATGAGAAATCATAGTCGTAGGATCCATCCTGTGAAGAGATCGGAGGTGAAAATCTAGTTCAGAGTGACAAGGCGAGCGCAGAAAAGGAGAAATAATTTCAGTCGTTAGATTTCGCGCAGAGGACTGACAGTCGTCGGATCCGTGAGAAAGTGCACGGGGATTAGTCTTCTGGAGAGCACAGGAGAAATTTCGACTTGCGAAGTCATGAAATCCTTAGGACTATCCATCAAGGAGAACACATGGCGAGATCTCGGCATTTCACTGACTCGCATGGTGTAAAGGTCAGAAGATTGTCATGAGAATTTGCGAATCATGAAATCCCGAGTCATTCTGGACTGTTGGATCGAAAAAGATCGTGAGTCATCGATCTGACTCTAGTGTAAAATCAGGAATCAGGAGTTGAACGAGCAAAGGAGACTGCACTCGAAACCTCGATACACGAAATCCCGAAATCACGAAATTACTCAAAAGAAAATTTTGAGAAAGAATCTCGATCGTCCATCTCAAAGGACAGATGGCAGCATATCCAAGCACCATCTCATTTCGGCATCTTGATGTTCACAGTTTTGGTAACTCAGTGACAAGACTTCTAAAGTCACGAAATAACGAATCGAGAAATCTCGAAAGGAACTGGACCGTCGTATGACAGGAAGATCTGGATCGTTGATTGTCCAAAAAGGAAATTTTGGCGCTTCACATACCGGGATTCCTAAGGACCTAGGATTATTGCAGCCAAACTCCTGAAGTCTCAAAACATGAAATCCCAAAAAGATGTTTGAGAAGGAAAGGCGCCTAGATATTTTGGAAATCAACATTTCAACCATCCAAGCGACAAGAAGTTGGACAACTCCACATTGAAAGTCCCGAAAAGTGAAATCTCAAAAAGGCATTTGAATAGGCGCTAGGATATTTCAGATTTCATAAAATTGAGGGACAAAGAACAAGTGAAGGCATCGCGATTCCCCGACTCATGAAAAGTCAGTAGCGCTTTAACATTTAGGCGCGTGGTCACATTGAACTGAGACTAAGGGCCAATCCAAGGCCGTTAAGCTCTCTTCGACATTTCGGCAATTGAAAGTTTGAGAGACAAGAGTTTGGCAGACTCGTGTAATGAAGTCCCAAAGTCAGAATCACGAAGAAAAAACTCGCGAAGTCGAAACTCGCAAAATCTTTAATCGAAGAGTTCTGAAGTCCCTGCAAGAATTAGAAGACCTGGTTTGACACGTGGGAAACAGGTAAATACAAAATTTTCTAACAATTTTTTTTTCTGTTTTGTTAAATTCTTTAAAAGATGGCGACGTCTAGCAATTTAGGACCAACTCAGGGTCCAATTCTTCTTGAAAAGAACTATGATTTCTAGTCTTTTCGAATGATATTGTTCTTGCAAGCACAAGAGTGTTGGGATCCAGTGGATCTTGGATATGTGGAACCAGATCCAACAGACCTTGCCACCATGAAAAACCAGCAGAGTATTACTCAAGCAACTCAGAGAAACAGAGAAAATAAAGCCAAATTCTGGATCCAAAATTCTGTGTATGACTCAATTTTCTCAAAAATCACAAGCGTTGGTACTTCAAAACAGGCCTCGGACATCCTTAAATCAGCTTACCCAGGAAATGACAAGGTTAAAACAGTGAAACTGCAGACCTTGAGGATGCAATTCAAGACTTTAAGAATGACAGAGTCTGAAAATGTGGATCAGTTTATGACCAGAGTCATGGGAATTGTGAACCAGATCAAATTGACTCGTGAATCCATCCCTGATCAACGCATTGTTAAGAATGTCCTCATAAATTTACCAACTAAATTCGAAATGGTCGTTACAACAATCCTTGAATCGAAGGGTCTTTCACGTTTTTCAATAGATGAATTAATCGATTCCCTAATGACACATGACGCTAGACTGCATCTCACAGATGAGTCAATCGTCAATGCCTTCAAAACTCAATTCTCCTTCAGCAGAGGGA
>JASDQU011377117.1:9921-24237 GCA_032191745.1 Picea mariana
TGTGAGTATCAACACAAACTACGGAAATTTTCACCAAGTCTTTGGGTCCAGAAAAATAGGTAAAATTCTAGGATAAGCTTGGTGTAGTTAGTAGACTGGCCATTAAGGGAGTTTGTTAAAGTAAATATTAGCTTATAATGGTCAATTAGATATTAGACTTAGGCAGTAATAAAGTCAACTAGACTTTAGATTATTTTATGCTTTTATGTCGTATTTCACTTTAGTGTGCTTCTTGGTCTATCCCACATTCACAAAGTCAATTGACTCAACTTGCTCGTAATCCTATATAAGAAAGATTTTGCTTTCTCATTAATATACAATACGAATAAATCCTTCGAGTTATATTGGTTTCTTTATGTGCTTGATTTCCGTCATAACAAGTAGGTAAGGAACCAGCTCAAGATATCATATCTCCATGTTTTGTGGGATTTAAGGATTCATATGCAAATAAGAAAACAACACTAAAACAAGGCACATTGGTAAAAAGTGAAGGGAAAACTCATTGCATCATCCCCTAAGGCCATTTTAATTTATTTTTTGTGACATGTTATACTCACATTAATTCCATATGCCACCACATATCAACCAATAATCATTTCACATGGGGAGAGGATATGCAAGGATGTATTCTTGTCTGGGCCTTTTGAAACTCATAATTGTTTCCCGGCCTTTAGGACTTGCAGCACTTGAACTCTACAATCGAGATGGGACGATGAATTAGAAGGGACCTTGCAATGTTTGTTAAATAATTCTCACGCTACTAGGTACTCTGGTAAGAGTTTCTTTTCTCCTTGAATTTCTTGGTCTGGAGAAGGGTCTTTTTGACCCATGCTCTGAAATGTCACAGGGGTCATCAGTTATTACGGAGTGGACTTCTTTGATCAATTCTAGGCTTATGCTCTCTTGTTTTAATTTCTATTACTGGAGATTAGGTTAGGGGAATGTGTTTCCAGGTCTATTGGTCTTTATGTTTTTATGAAAATCCTTGCTTGTTTGGCCTTTATTTTACTTGAGAAACCAATCATGGATTCTAATCTTTGTGCCTCAAAAAATTTCAATCTTCTATTCATTGGTGGTCAAATAAATTGTGTCAAGAGTTTTGTTTTGGGTCTCCATCTTCATTGGGAAACAAATGCTCTATGCACCTTGTTTCCCACCCTATGAATTATTGATGTTTTGGTAGATGCGGGAGGTATTAACCTCCACGTGTAACCTATGACTTAGAATAGAATATGCCGAAAGAAAGTGAACCATTAAATAGATGTGTGGAAACCTTATAAGACAAGTCGGCCTAGCAGAATAAATAATATTAGAATATTGTCTTCCAGAAATACAAATCGGCTCCACAGGAAAAAAGATAAACATAAAATATAATTACCAGAAAGTCAGGTTGGCCCAGCTAGAAAATTCACTGGACAAATTAATATAAATAGAGGACATTTTAGTTCATTTGTACACCTAGTCAGAGAACAAGTCTTGTGGAGAGCTGCAGTTGCAGCTGCAAGGAAGAATAAGGTTGCATGGTCATCTCTTGGTCTTGGTCTCTCTCTTGGTGATTCTCTTGGTGACATTCTTGGTTATTCTCTTGGTGACATTCTTGGTGATACTCTTGGTGATATTCTTGCTAAGTATGGCGCAATTCTAAGAGAGTAGTGCAGCTACAACTGCTGCAGTTGTGTATGGTACTCATTCTCTGGATATGGAGACTCTCTCTATTGTGCGCTACCCTTGGAGAAGGAGCGCTCTACTTGTCTTGAGTTGTTGTTGCAATTAACAGCTAGGGTTTATATGTTGTTTCTGGAGTAGGCTTGCTGGAATTATTCTAAATAAAGGTTAGTGTACTCGGGGGTGGCATATGTGAATGCCTATGGTTGGGTGACAATGATGTGACACTGTATATGGTTAAACAAGCATACCAAAATTTCAACATGGTATCAGAGCAGGTTTCCTTCATAACAATCTAACCGCTGGAAGGAAGATCCTCAGTTTCCTCCATTGTCAAGCGCGTTGAGGGATTACTGAACCCACTAATAAGATCTCCTAAGTAGGGCACATCTCTGCCATGGATTAGATCTGCTAATTTCTGAAGTTGAGAAATTAGGGTTTCCTCATAAAAACCTAGGTTTGCAGTGCCAGTTGCAGTGCCAACACCAGTTGTAGTACCAGTTGCAATGCCAGTTGCAGCACCAGTTGCAGTTCTAGTTGCAGTGCCAACACTAGTTGTAGTACCAGTTGCAGTGAAAGTTTCTGTGAAGTATTGGGACTAGATTTTGGTTGTCCTAGTGCACCTTACCCTAGAGCATCTCCAACTATCTTCATATTTCCAGTTGGAGCACCTTGAAAGTTTCGGGTTCGTCATTGCTTATCATTGTTTCCGGATTGTGACGTTGTTGTCGGAAGTATGTACTTGTATATGTTTAAACTGTATCATTATCTTAAGGGTATTTGCAAGAGAAGGGATCTTTTGTCCAAACAAATAATCATAGATCCAGAGGGATCTCATATCCATCACATTCAAAGGACCAACGCACTCTGGGTTTGATTATTTTGAGATGCATGTACTTGTTATGGCATTATTGTGATATTATGGACATCTAGTTTTATTTTGATATATTGATGTTATGATTATCACACTAACCTCTATTCAAAGTTAAAGTTATGAATTGACTCTAGTCAAAGTATTATATTGATTAAGGTTGACATTTTCGAGTTTACTTGCATTATATTCCCTAACTAAGATTTATGTCAGGAAAGCATATTGTATTAAGTACAAAGGACAAGTTGAAGAGAATATTTGTCATCTTTAGTGAAGGAGACTCAGAAGAAAAGCAACAACACTCGTTCTTGAAGATAAGACTCCAGGTTCCAGGTTTGATTGATTAAATTAATAAGTTTCCAATTGCACATATCAAGTTTAATAATTTCTACATTACTAGTTGTGACAGTGATCCTTGAAAGGTTCTATTACTGCTAGATACAATGAATACTTAGCAACATGTGAGTACTATTGATATAAAAAATTTTGTACTTGGTCGCAAGATGAACTAACATCTCCTCTAGGAGATACTTCTTGTTTTTCTTCCAGGCAGGTCACCTTGGTAATAATATGATGATTACCATGAGATTGTCTTTTATTCTTGTTGACATAGATATGTTCTTATGAAAATGATATTATAATTTTTTCTCTTGTTGCTCTTGTCTCGGAGAGGTTAGTTTATAAATTCCATGGAAAAAACACTAGAAGTGTATTGTTCCTATTGTTTATTATTGTATTTTTATTTTGGCTCGTGTTCCAGGTAGGTCACAAGCAATGGCTCTGAGAAGGAGCTATTGTGATTATCATTCTCATTCTTGTTTTTATTATTATAAGAGTATTGTTCTTTTCCATTGTTTTCCCTTTGTTGTCCTTGTTCCGAGCAGGTCACAGGTGATAAACTCTGAGGGAAGCTATAGTGATGATTGCAGGAGACAACATATTAAATGGTATCTAGTTTGAGACATGGAGCAGACTCTCCAGATAAGAAGTTATATACACGACTGTATACATCAATGTACCAAAGAAGAAGAAGACGAAGAAGGGTAATTTTGTGAGATACAGAGTATCTCATATGGATATTGATTGTAAGGAGAAGAAGGCTCCAAATATGACCGAACAAATCCCTCTAGTGAAGTTGATCACTCTTCAGACCATCAGGAAGAGTTAGTAGATCTAGAAGGGCCTACCCAAAATCGTTGCAGTAACCAAGAAGAGACCAGTGTGGTCCCATGAAACTTTGCAGGATGCAACATTGATGAGCCATATCATGAGGAGCATATGGCTCCACCAGTGGTGAGGTAGGCAACCCCAACGAGTTCAAGCTCAAAAGGAGCTATATTTCAGAGGGATTCAGCCCTCACAATCCAATATGGAGGAGAAGCCTCCCTGAGACCATTCACAGGAGACTTCAGAGGAAATCATCACACACAGAGGGAGCAGATGGCTCCAAAGATTATACAGAGACTCTGAGGGAGTCAAGATTCAAAGGGAGAGAGAGTTTCATATTCAGGTGGAAGAGAGAGACGTCTTCCAAGACTGATAGACAGGTGCCATGGGTTGAGAAGGCTAGATCGAAGCTTCAAAGGCTTCAAGGAGATATGAGATCTTATGGGAAGATTCCCTTGCTTCAGTAGACTTTGCTATAGTGACCAAGGAGGAATCTAGTCGGAAGGACTAGGATATATATATTTTCCTTGGTTCCGAGACTAGAAGGGAAGTCAGTGGTGACTTCCAAGTTGATCTACAAGATCAAGCATGTTGCAAATAAATAGCCTGGAGATGTACAAAGCCTGATTTGTGTCCAGAGGATTCTCCCAGAAAGAGGGAGAAGACTATGACGAGAAACTTTCTCCAGTGTATTGCTACCGACGAACAAGTAGCAGATATGTTGACCAAGCCTCTATCAAGGAAAATCTTGGAGTAGTACAAATGTTTTTCTCCAGTAGTGAGAATTGATGTATTCCCCAGTAGTGGGAAGTGATGTGATCCCTAGTAGTGGGAGCTACTCCAACACAGGTTGGTATGCTACCCCAGCACAGGTTGGTACTCCAACATAGGTTGGTATGCTACCCCAATGCAAGTTGGTACTCCAACGCAGACTGGTATGCTACCCCAACGCAGGTTGGTACCCCAACGCAAGATGGTATATTAACCCATCACAGGTTGGTATGCTACTCCAACACAGGCCGATATGTTACCCCAGCGCAGGTTGGTATTCTATTCCAACGCAGGTTGGTATATTACCCCAGCACATATTGGTATGCTACTCCAACAAAGGCCAGTACACTACTCCAGTGAAAGTGCAGAACTCCTTATGATGGCTAATGTGCAGCTATGATGGTGATACTTGTTACATGATTTGTTTGATCATATGATATCTTGTGTGGCTATGGTGATGCTACTTGTAGACTGGTCTGCAAGACCATGTGAGTCTTTCCCATGCCATGTGATATGGATGGATGTGTTTAAGACCACTACATAAAGAACATCTTAGTTAATACCTCCCTAGATAAGAGGGAGTGTTGATGTTTTGGTATATGCGGGAGGTATTAACTTCCACATGTAACCTATGACTTAGAATAGAATACTCTGGAAGCAAGTGAACCATTAAAAAGATGTGTGGAAACCCTAGAAGACAAGTCGGCCTAGAAAAATAAATAATATTATAATATTATCTTCCATAAATACAAGTCAGCTCCACAGGAAAAAGATAAACAAAAAATATAATTACCAGAAAGTCATGTCAGCCCAGCCAGAAAAGTCATTGGACAGATTAATATAAATAGAGGATGTTTTAGCTCATTTGTACACCCAGTCAAAGGGCAATTCTTGTGGAGAGTTGCAGCTACAAATGCAACTGCAAGGAGGAATAAGGGTGCATGGTCATCTCTTGGTCTTGGTCTCTCTCTTGGTGATTCTCTTGGTGACATTCTTGGTGATTCTCTTGGTGATATTCTTGTTAAGTATGGCTTAAGTCTGAGAGAGCAGTGCAGTTGTAGTTGTTGCAATTGTGTATGGTACTTGTTCTCTGGATATGGAGACTCTCTCTCTCTTGTGTGCTACCCTTGGAGAAGGAGCACTCTACTTGTCTTGAGTTGTTGTTGCAGTTAGAAGCTAGGGTTTATCTATTGGTTCTGGAGTAGGCTTTCCGGAATTATTCTAAGTAAAGGTTAGTGTGCTTGGGGGTGGCATATGTGAATGCCTATGGTTGGGTGTCAATGATGTGACATTGTCTATGGTTAAACAAGAATACCAAAATTTCAACACGAATTAGAGGATTCCCCTATTTGTGGGATTTATATTTGGAAAATTTGTTGTAGAATTGACTATGTTTCCAATCAGTGTTATTTGGGCTCATAAAATTATGGATCCAAGGGAAATTATGGAATTCAAAAGAATTATGAGAGGGCATGAATAAATCATCCAATATAATAGAAACTCCATATTCTCATTAACCACCAAAGTGCACAAGAACAAGCACCATTGTGCCACTTAGCATGCAACCATCATAAATATTTTTTTATAGTGGAGGCAAAAGTTGGATGTTCTAGAAGTTGAGTACAACATGTTGAGGAACTTGGCATTCAACCTCAACAAGGAAGTTCATTACACAACCTCCAACAATAGGATGTCCATCAATTCAGCGCATACCAAGTTTAGAGAAGAAGAATCAGTTCATCGGTCGAATGATGTCATGGATATCAAACAACAAAACTCCCTCCCATCGTATGTCAATCAAGAAAAAGCCCTACAGCCAACATATTTTCCGCTTAGTTTATATGCATTTCAAAATTATTTGTCTTTTAGGAGTTTTTGTAAGGCATTACACTTTCAAGAATATCTGAAATGTATTAATCATATACTCTACCAAACTCTTTTATGTATTTTATGTTGTCCTTTTGATGTAGCATCCTCTATCAATCTTTTTTTATGCTCAATGCTAGTTGTAGTATTTCATAATATATTATTATCCAATTTTGGTTAACAAAAAATAATAATAATAGTAAGATGGTTATCAAGAGAATTCAAATAATTAAAGATAATTCAATTTCTATATTTCCTCTCAATAGGAAACAATAATTATAATGTATTATTAATTATATTAATAAAGTAGAAGTACCATAAGCTAATAACTAAATATATTCATTTTATCTTTTCAATTTTTTTTTAATTCAATATGAGTTTTCTAAAAGATTATAGTTTTATGTGATTAAAAAGAACTTTGACTATAAAACTTTATCCTTAAAGGTATTGGTCCATTTTAGAAAACCTAAATTGTTGAAATTTCAAAAAAACATATCCTCTAAACAAATGGTATATCAATTTGCATATATTTGAATACCATACCATTTGGAATAAACAAGGAAGTTTCCACTAAATTTGTGTCCCAACAATGAAATCTTATCTTAAATGTTTTCTTCCTATTAGTAATTGAGAATGTTGAATTATTGTATCCTAGTGGTTCCACAATACAAGGTTAAACCAGATCCAAGTCCAAGCCTTATGATCCAAGTCCAAGTCCAATACAAGGTAATTGAGAATGTTGAATTATTAATTTACATGGTTAAGACAAGGTTAAACCATGTAAATTAATAGTCAAGACAAGGTTGATCCAGACAAGTCCAAGCCTTGGCGAGCATTGAGCTCAATAACAATACGTGTTGATTGAATTTGGTGGCTCCCCACCTTGAAGTGGGCCATGATGATGCAAAATTGAGCTTCATATCTCCCCCATAGACCAATTGCATGTCTCTTTATCATTTTAGAATCGATACTTTGTGCTCATTATCATTAATTTTAGGGATTTATATGTATTATATTGAATCTTGCACCTAGTATTGAAGTGAAGATCTTTTTTAAGTAAATGGATTTACATATTTAACATTGGAAAAATTTATGATCAATTTAATGCTCATCTTTAATTTTTTCTATTCACATTTCAAGTTTTTCTATTCCCATCTTAAATTAGTATATTTCCTCATTTCTTTAGTAAATCATGATGATTATTATTATAAGGTCCATTAAAATCATTTTGTTATTTTTTTTTAAATTATTTAAGAAAATATTGATTCTTATAATCAAGGAATTTGTCCTTTTTGTGGTATTGGATTGTATATTTAGTGTGCTTAAACATTAATTCTTAATAATTTTGATTATAGAAATATTAACCAAATTGTATTGTATATCTAGTGTGCTTAAACATTAATTCTTAATAAATTTGATCATAGAACTATTAATCAAATGCACAATTTTTCCAAATAAATTTTATTGTTAATGATTATTTAGTGTAAAGGTTAAGATAAAAAGGAAGTGTTTCATTAACTTCTATAAACTTTTAATTTAGAATATTACTCTCAATTAAGAAATATAACAATCCAAAGAAAGAAGCTAAGAATAAATTTTAAATCAAAATTATAACCTAAATATAACATTTATACCACATTTCTATAGAAATTTAAATAAATAAATACAAAGTGTTTTTTAAGAAATTGTTCTATTGTGTTATATTATGTTTGTTGACTCAATTACTTGGATATGTTGAGTGATTTTCTATGGGTTTTTTTGTCATCATTGATTCCTTCTAATATGTCTCCACTTATATGTTGTGTATGATAGAATATCCATAGTGCAAATAGAGAAGTACAAAGTTAAATAGACACCACTTTTAAGTGTAGGAATAAAACAGTATGTAAGTCAATAGAGGACATGGTGAAGAAAATAGCCAACGAAATAGACAAAGGAATAGATAAATGTAATTTTAAATACACAAAACCAAAGGTAGACTAATAGAGGCCCACCATATATGGTAAGAGATATCAAATCCAAAATTGTTGTAACTGAGTGAAGGATATTTTTATTACGAGAACCGAAGAAGGTAGGGTTACAATACAGAAAACATGATCTCCATAAACATTGAACGATGTTATTATTGAACGGTACAATATTACAATGAGGGTCCTCGCTCTTATTAAGAGATTGAGAGATGAAAACCCTAATCTTTTCACCTAAAGTCACTAAGGTGACTTTATAAGAGTGTTGAAAGATAACAAACTGAAATCAAATACATATATTGAATGTAAAACACATAAACTGAACACTAAACATCAGTAACATCCTTTAGAAGCTTCTTCTTTGAACACAGTGCTCGGACCAGTTTGAGCTCCATCAAGTTGGCTCATTGTTGAATTTTTTAATACTAGACCAAGATCTCAAGAAGATTTAACCAAGCACAAATTACAAAAATAAATGGGTATGCTTGTTTCTCCATAGGAAATGCTCTTTCATTACCACCCAACCATAGGCATCCTCAAGTTCCACCCTCGAGCAGAGCATAGAAGTTATCATAGAAAACCCTTCTACACAAGCGAAGAAAACCCAACACCTTTTATTATAGAGAAGATTAATTCCAATACAATATAACCATGAACTAGTTATATCTAGTAAAGTAAACCAACAAGAAAGAATCCTAAATAATAGGTACTTATCTTTTATGCTCAGATATTCACTCTAGAACTATCATGGAGATAGCTCTACTACTATCCAAATGATGGCTCAGATCATTGTCTCAAACTGTCATAAATCGGCCTCTTATATCTGTCACTTTGTTGCCTCAAGAATGTTATTATAGGTGTGCTCAATCTGTTGTTCAAGCACAGAAATATATGTTGTTCAACACTGTCTATAGGTGTGACCAAACTGCTATTTAAGCACAGAGATATACGTTACTACAGGTGCGCCCAAATATGCCTTAAACTTAGCCTCATACAAGGCCTCTTTTTTGCCTCAGATTAGGCCTCTTCGCAGCCTCAGATTAGGCCTCTTCATGGCCTCAGCTTAGGCCTGTTGTGGCTGCTACAGAGATATATCAAACACGAATTGTTGTCTCAAAATGATAAGGATAGGCTTATATTTATATTGATCTGATTTGTGAACTTTTCCAGTCGTCTTGTCCTTTCAGGAAGAATTATAATTTCCTTGTGGGTCGACTTTTCCTTTTGGATCATTATCATTCTACTTTATTATTTTCTATGGAGCCGACTTCTCCACTGGGATCTTTCTTGACTTCTTTGGCATCTTCATCTATAAGAAAGGGTTATGCGAGAGGTGAATATCTCCTGCAACTACTAGAAACATCAACACTCCCTCTTAGCCAGGGAGGTATTCTCCATGATGTTTTTCCTTTGTTCCTCCAACCATGTCATGGTCACGCAGACCATGCTATTGGTAGCATTATCACATCGCACATGGCTACACCCAATGTGGTCCTTTTCTAGGGCCTCATCACCACCATAATACACTAGGACCTACTTGCTTGTAGTGTGGCACTAGGACCTACTCGCCCATAGTGCATCGTCAAGGACCTACTCACCCATGACATGTCCACTTGGTCAACTCCCAAGGGACCTGTCCACATGGTCTACTCCCATGGGATGTTGGGTGCCACCCCATGACAACTTGTCATTACTCTGACAAGTGCCATGCTCAAATCCGTCTCAAATAAGCGTTCTCTAAGTCGACCCAGCCTGATATGGGGAGAAGACCCGTCTCAGGTCGACCCAACCCAGCACATCTGAGGAGAAGACCCATCTCAGGTCGACCCAGCTCAATCCATCGGGGAGAAGACATGGAGAAGGCACAACACACTCGCAGATCAAACCAACCCACTACCCTGGGGAGAATATCTGGAGAGTGTCCTCACAAGTCGAGCCATCCCACTACTATGAGGAGAAACCCTGGAGAATGTCTCATGAAACTGCAATCATCAATACTCCCTCTTAGCGAGAGGGGCATTCCACTCCAAGTTTATCATGAAAGTACTCAAAATTTGACTTGGAAAGAGGTTTGGTGAGAACATATGCAATCTACTCATCTATAGGAGGGTACTCCACTAGTACTACCTACTTTGCACCATATCTCACATGTAATGGTATTGTCATGAGATATTGGATTGAGAGCTTCACATGGCTCAATGAATCACGGTGGGATCCAACATATGACCAAACAATCTTGCAAGGAGCTTGTGAATCCATGTTGGTTCACATATTGTCGCACATACTGCAATATACTCAACTTCTGCGGTACTCAAAATCCACAGAAGTTTGTTTCCTACTACACCAGGAAACCATGGCAGATCCAAAATTGAAGCAACAACCTAAGGTTCTCTTCCTGTCAACTGTGCTCCATGTCTAATTCGAATCATCATATCCCTGGAGTCTCATATCAACATTGGAAGCATGTCTTAGGCCATATCCAACTGTGCCTCATAAATATCTCAACACATGAGTCACAGCCACCCAATGTATATGTCTCGGTTGACTCATGAATTGGCTAAGTGCACTCATTGCATAGAAAATATCCTGTATGGTGTTAACCAGATACATCAATGATTCAATCAACTTTCGGTATATGGTCGGATCAATCAAGTTTGAATCAGAAGAAGACTCACCCAGCTTCTTCAGATTCATCACCATTGGTGTGGTCATGGACTTACAATCCAATATTCCAAGTCTCCTCAAGATCTCAACTGTGTACTTCATCTTACTCAAGAAGATCTCATCGGTTCTCTGTCACACCTCAAGTCCTAAGAAGTAATGCGTCATTTTGAGATCCTTCATCTCAAATTTAGAAGCCAACTAATGCTTGCACCAGGTAATGAGATGCTCTGCTCTGATGAGAAATAAATCATCAACGTACAGGATCAAAATCAAGGACTCACCATCAAAAATATTATAGTACATGTTGGCATCAGCAACACTCTTGTTGAAACCCAAACTCATCAGGTATCCATCAATCCTTGCATACCAAGCACAAGGTGCCTGCTTGAGTCCATACGGGGCCTTCTTCAACATGCACACATGGGACTCCTTCCCATGAATCACGAAACCATCGGGTTGCTTGATGTACACCTCTTCCTCAATATCATCATTGAGAAAGGTTGTCTTCACGTCCATCTAATGTAATCTCTAACCCAAGGCTGAAGCAAGTGCAATAATCGTGTGAATGGAGGTATATCGAGCAACAGGAGCAAAGGTCTCCTCATAGTCTATTCCCTCCACTTGAGAGAATCCTTTGGCAACAAATCTCTCTCTATGCTTCTCGATGCTCTCGTTAGCTGCATGTTTTATCTTGTAAATCCACTTGGAAGTCACCACAGACTTCCCTTTGGGTCTTGGAACAATATCCCACACATCATTCTTCATGATGCATTGATACTCCTCCATCATACCATCTCTCCATACTAGCTGAATGGATTCCTCCTCATAACAGGAAGGCTCAAAATCAATGATGTGGCTCATAGCTACAACATAACTCAAGAATATCTGAGGTCTCTTACATTCTCTGAAAGTACCACGAGGAGAACATATTTCTCTGTCTCCTGTAGAGTCTGATGAGCCCAGGTAGGCCTTTGTCGGCCTACTGTAATATCTCTAGGAACATCAACAGGATGTACTGGATCAACTGGATTAATTGTCTCCTTTTGAGCTATTGAAGGGTGAGGGGGAGAAGACACCATCTCCTATGTGTCTCATTGTCAATATGCATGTGAGATCCTCTAGATCTCCTGAAGGCTACCTCATTCTCAAAGGAAACATCCATACTCTCCTCAATATGTCTCTGAACTGGGATGTAGATCTGATATCCCTTCGACAATTCACGGTACCCAACAAATGTATCCTTCCTTCCTAAAAGGTCTAATTTTGTCCTTTTCTCCTTGGGTATGTGAATGTAAATAGGACACCCAAATATCTTGAAGTGTCCAACATGTCACTGTAACCAACCTATCATAGCCACTCCCACTAGCTCATCCATGAGACCAGATCCACTCAAGGAAGAAACTGGCATAGACCCACACAAATATGAATGCACAAAGTCCAATATCCCCTTGGATTTGTTGTCACTGCTCGAAAAAGATTCCTTGGAATTCGTGCCAAGAGAACAACCTTTGAAAATTCCATCATGCTCAACACGAAGTCGTGGAAACCTCTTCACCATCTTCCCTAGAGCTAGAAGAGCTCTATAATGTAAATGAGCAAGTCTCCTATGCCATAACTGGTTGAATTGTCAATCTATACAAACTCTAGTCAAACTGCTTCATGTCTCAAACCGTAGATCATCAAATAAGTTTCCTTATGCAACTATCACTATAGCTCCCTCTTAGAGCTATCACTAGTGACATGCCTCTGAGGTAACATTCCCAAAACAAGAAAACAAGAACAACAACATTGTTAGAATATGAAGGATTGTGCTTGTTTTACCATTGACAATACCCTTGTCACCCAACCATAGGCCAAAGCCACCCTCCAATCACCTTGACCTTGAAAGAGAGAAGAATCCTGGTAGCAATCCAATAGCCAAGCAAGGATAATGCACCAAGCAAGAAGTAACCAAGTTGATCAGATAGTCTCACCCAAAGCTGCCGCAGCTCCTTCCCCAGGACTTGCGCACAAGACTGCTAGACTGCAGTGCGCAGAAACCGGCTTTCTGTGATTCTGAGAGTGTGTCAAATGAGAGACTCGTGCCCTGTATTTATAGTATTCCTAGCAGACTTGCCTGGGCTGACTTCTCTCTCTGGGTACTAATTAATTCATATTAATTATCTATCTTCAGCCGACATCTTGTCTAGGGTTTCCTTCATTTCTTTGCTTCCTTTGGAACATTCTAATCTTGTCAAAGGTCATAATAGAGGTTCATAACTCTCGAAGCTACCATAATATCAACACTCCCTCCTAGCTAGGAAGGTATAATTGATCATGGAATTGAGCACAAACAGACCATTAAACTGGTAGTATCACGAACACCGTCATTATTATCCAACTGAATAATTTCCATGACAACTAGTACAATATCAATTGATAGAACACAACTGTGTTTATCCATGGTAGTATGCAACTACTCAAACTGTGACACATAGTCACAAACAGTGGAAAAAATACACCACAGTAGTATATCTCTATTGTCTGGGGACAGGCAGTCTCCATAACAATCATCTGATATCAACCTGCACAGAAAATATTGTTAAAATAAACTGAATCATCTGAGCCAATCTTTCACTCACATCTGAAAGAATATATGCCCTGGATTATTCTTCTTAAGCAAGGAAGAATGATTGTTCTGATTTATGAGCCTAGACCATTCCTCACCCTGGGCCATTCCTCTGACACTAAACAAAGTGTAACCTAGAGAGAATGAATCTACCCTAAGGAATGACTGTCTTGATTGTTGAGCCTGGACCATTCCCCACCTTGGGCCATTCCTCTAGCACTAAACAAAGTGCAGCCTGGAGAGAATAAATACACCCTAAGGAATGATTGTCCGGACCATTTCCCCTGTTAACCACAAGAGGAAAAGATTGTCCTGTATCAACCTCCAAAACGGACCATTCCTCATGTTAACCACAATGAGAAATCATTGTCCGGCAAGGCGACCCAGTCTTCTTGAGTAACCCTCAAGAAGAGAGACTACCCTAGACCACTCCCCATGTTAACGATAATGGGAAGTCGTTGTCTATCATACATCAGCAATCTGGACCATTTCTCATGTTAACCACAATGAGAAATCGTTGTCCGTCAGAAATCTCAATCCACTTTCCGAATAGGAAAAAATCTGCCCAAGCTGGGCTATTTTTAAATCTCGAAAATAAATGTCTTCAATAATATTTTCAGTACTCCCTCCCAACCTGGAGAGTCATTTATTCCCTTTCAGCTAAGGGAGTTATTTCCACGATCCCCATCTTCTCTCGGAAATATGAAAACTTTATTCTGGATAGAGGTGTTTTCAGG
>JASDQU011377118.1:0-16117 GCA_032191745.1 Picea mariana
ACTTAAACCATTCAATTATATCCAATGAGAAATGAACAATAGTATAAGAGTTACACCAATACACCATGCACAATATATGAGAAATAATCAATAGTTATTGTTCAAGGGAAGTAATGACTTCCAAAGGTAGCTACAGCTTCCAAATATAAAGGGAGGGATAAACCTCCAAGAGGAATATACAATCCTCCAATATCAAGGGAGGTTTGACCTCTCCATCCTTTCCCCTTCCTTCCACCCAAGAATATATGAGAGATATAAAACTTTACATTAAATCATCACCATCAACCAACCATCACATAGAGCCTGATAATGCTTCCTGAGACTTCTTAACTTCTGTAATTATTCAATTCTTGGAATACTCTGATCCTGTAGATAATATTATTCAATGTATTCTCTGAAACTCCTCCAAGTTTCACTCTTTAAATCCTCCCCAAAAATAAGTTATAGAAAGAATGGTAGACTTTATTCAATTCTGGTTTATTCAAGAGAGTGAACTTGTACAGAATGCCCCTCATTCAATATTTAACATCATATTCTGAAACTCTCACACAAGAAAATACAGTCTAGAATATTTTCAATGAAATTATTCGCACGTCATTTGGATTCTCTATGAAGAAGTTATTATTGTTTTACCCGGAACCCTTGTTTATTGACTAGCTTCAGGACTAGTCAAAAACCCTATCTTCCATAGAGTGTATCTCCATAATTATAGTGAAACAAGAGCTAAAAATTTTACCACAGGTACCTTGATATTTCTTCTCAATTCCATAGAAATTTCACCATTTGAATCTGTAATATCTCAAAGGACGATCCCTATTGTAATCATGTTTTGTAAATCATGTTTTGTAGGCTGGTGAGCTGAGTATTGATAAGTTGATAGGATTATGTGTTTATTAGGCCGGAGAGCCTAAGTGTTAAAGGCCAAGAGCCTGATTTTGTACATGTAATTATGTACATTATTAATAAAAGATAAACATCTCTGGGTGTGGACCGACGACAATGAATGAGTGATGGGGGACTAAGATTCCACAAAGCCTGGGTAAGGGAGAGGGAGATAAAAGGTAATGAATAGGGGCTAAGCTTGGGGGATTAATCCCTTTGGAATAATAATTTATTATTATTCAAAAGTACTATGTAAATGTATATGTTTTTTCCTAAGTTCCTGGAGAGGAACGCATGTTGATGGAGCACATGCAGCTTCATGGGCGACATGTGTCGACCCAGGCGCATGTACTTAAAACCATAGGAATAAGCCATGTTGGGGATTTTTGCATTCCTCCAGCCATCACTTAGGTCCAGGGGTTCGACCTTCCAATTCTCCATCCTCCGTATGAACTCGTGGGTGTCCATGATTGACTTTTGTCTGGTGTTTTTTTTCATATCCCTTACCTAGACATTTCAAGCCTGTGCATGAGATCTATGTGCTCCCTTACGCTATCCCTAAACCAGAACCAACAATCCATCCTATTTTTTTGGTTGAGAAAACCAAAGCATCCTATATTTTCTGAGCCTTGTTTTGTTGTAGCGTTTGCCTGACACTAGTGTGGGAAAGCTTGTGTGTGTGTTTCTCGTGGACTGTTGTGGCCATGTAGTGCTTGAATGAGGGTAGCTTGCTGACCAATGTATGTTCATGTTGAGATTAGTAGTTTCCCAATTGTGGTGGAACCCGAGTTGAAGGAAATAGGTTGTTTTTCCGATGTGTAATACTCTCTCCAAGTGAGGGAGGTGGTTGCGGTTGAAAAGAACAGGTCGGCAGACCTATGAGCGACTCCCTCTAGGTGAAAGATTGTGATAAGGAAGTAAGAAATCTTGGAAGGGGTCCTGTAGCTGCTATAGAAATATAAGACTTTCAGTCCGGTCTATTGATGAATCCCAAGGCAAGGGAGGTTAGCAGCTGAAATATTGTCTTGGTGACAGTGAAGGTGTATACTCTTGGGGTGGGACATGCATGTGGGGAATGATAGTCTGTGAGAAGTGGGCATAAGTGACTCTGGAAGAAAATCCTTCTTCTGTAACTAGGTGTCTTCCCGTTGACCTTGCCTAGCCTAGGATTCCCTACCCGGTGGAGCTTAGTCCCAGCTCAGGGGTGACCTACTACTGAAAGTGATGAGCAACGCAGTCTAAGGATGGGAGGTTCGTGGAAGGTTTGCACACAGTTGGTGAATTACATCTAGTTTCAAAGATAAGTATCGTTTTGTGCTTAATATTATGTTTTGCGTGCCTGTGATCCTTATATGTTATCATGAATGTTGTTGTGCATATGAATTATTGTTAATACCATGGATTATGTATGCTAGTAGTAATTATGTGATTACTCTATGTTAATGTATTGAATTTATTTAAATTCATGTTATATAAGTGTTATTTCATAGTATCATTACTCCTGATGTGGGTTGACAGCCCGGAGGATGTTACAGTATGGTATCATAGCTTTAAAGGGATAAAGTCATAAGTGTTGGTAGCATTGCCTGGCCTTTGGAGGGTCGGGGATGTTACATTTTGGTATCAAATCCAAGGTTTTAAACACTAAGCTAGGATGGGCCAGATAAGGGGCCATTGGACCTAAGGTTTCAGGTAGAAATTGTGTCTGGAGGGACTAATTTTGAACCTTAGATTATTTCTGAGTGCCAAGGTGTTTTTTGGTTGTGTTACAAAACTACAGTCGATGTGGTATTTGGTAAGAGAGAGAGAGAGAGAGAGAGAGAGAGAGAGAGAGCACAACGCACGAAGTGTTGGAGCCGTTGGATCTGATTGGGAGGAAAGGAGATCCCTCATGACAGTCAGATCTAGAGAAGGTGTAGGAGAGTTATCCTGGAAACCTTTCAGGGATTTGACTATCAGGAAAAGCGAGATGTGTTGAGGCACGAACTCCCAATGCTCGAAACTCCGAAGTCCCAAAATTATATACACCATATATCGCAAGGAAAGAGATTGACTGTAGGATCAAGCGAAGGAGAAGATCACGATTTAAGATATCGGGAAAAGCAATATGTGTTGATGCACGAACTCTTGATGCCTAAAACTCTGAAGTCTTGAAATGATCTACACCATAGATCGGAAGAAGAAAACTTCACCGTTGGATCAAGCGGAAAGTAAATCACAATTTCACGATTTTGTCTATCGGGAAAAGAGAGATGTGCTGACACACAAACTCCTGAAACCCAAACTCCCAAAAAGAAAAGTGAATGTGGTAGGACTCGGTGGCGTCATTGAAAGTGACATGGACCCTCCTAAGTGTGCCATGTGTCACTGTGGTTGTTGGAAACAATTATGTTACGTGGGCCTAAAGGGGATAAAGTAAATCAAAATTTCGCATGTCGAAAGATTTGGAGGAAACAAGTGTGGGAACTCTCGTGGTTTGAAGTCCCAAAACCCTGAAGTCCTGAACTCCCGAAACTTCGATGACAGAAGGACCACATTGGGTTCCAACTGTTTCATGTCATGTAGACATGGACCGTTGATCCACCCAATGTCTTGAGTTCGATAACCAGAACTCGAGAGATAGTGGTCTACATTTTGGTCACAACTCGTGATCGCATGGGATGGGGACTAAGAAAGAGAGGCCTATCACCCAAAAGTTACAGAGCCAAGAAGAGCTCAAAATATTCATGAAGTCGAAAAATTTTCTTAAAATCGGGTTGGTTTTGAATGTGTAGAATTTGTCAAGCCATATTTCCTTAACAAATTCCACACATTCAAAACCAACCCNAAGAAAGAGAGGCCTATCACCCAAAAGTTACAGAGCCAAGAAGAGCTCAAAATATTCATGAAGTCGAAAAATTTTCTTAAAATCGGGTTGGTTTTGAATGTGTGGAATTTGTTAAGGAAATATGGCTTGACAAATTCTAGTTGTTTGCACATTGTGATTGCAGAAGTTGAAGAAGCCCAGAACCATTCAGAGTTTCTGCTGAGTGCAAAGAAATGGAAGAGGCATGAATTGCCTCCAGTTCAGAGAACGAAAGAAAAGGAATGGATGTCAACCTGGGATTTGAAGGATCGAACTCTAATGGGCATGGAAAGGAGATGGATAAGGAAGGGCATATGATGAAAATCATTGAAAGATTGCATAAAGATGCCCAGGCTCATCGAGATGATAGCATAAGGCTCAATAAAACTCAGGATAAACAGGGTGAATTCAACTTGAAGTTGTTGCGGAGCCTGGATAGGATCGAAAATAAATTGGAAAAGGAGAGTGACACAAGCAAAACAGGGAGTCACAGGACCCCTGAGAGGAAAAGAAGATCGAGGAGTGTTAACAGACATCGTCGATGCTCCCCAAATCATTCCAATAAAGAAACATGTCGTAGCTCAAGCCCATGTCCTACCAGAAAGCATAGGAGGTCTGGAGTGGATGAACTGAAATGAGAAATGAATAATATTAAGCCTCCCACATTTGATGGAGTAAACTAGAAGGAAGAAGATGTCGAGACATGGTTGCTGGGCATGATGAAGTACTTCCAATTGTAGAATTATTCTTCTCATGCCGAAGGAATAATTGCGATGTATCAACTGAAAGGAAAAGCATCCATGTGGTGGGATCAGCTTGTGCAAGTGAAACACATTAGAGAGATATATATCACTTGGAAGGAATTCAAGAGGTATTTCCAGAAGAAATATTTGGCTAAAAGATATTATGACAGAAAGATGAAATATTTCTTTGAACTCAAACTGGGGAGCATGACCATTGATGAATACGAGAGAAGATTTTTGGAACTGTTGAAGTATGTTTCGTTCATCAAGGAGGAAACTGTCAAAATTCATAGGTATCTAAGTGGATTACCACCTTCTATTGGTGACAAGATTCAGTATGATGACCCTAAGTCTATGGAATAAATAATAAGAAGAGAAAAAAATTTATATGAACAACAAAGAGAAAATCCTACCTTTCATAAGGCTTGGGAAGACAAGAAGAAGTTCAAGAAGGAGCAAAGGCAGAAAGGAAATAAGTCTCCCTTTTTCAAAAATAGTCCTCAGGGACAACCATCTTTTAGAGAGCATAGAAAGTATAAAGTGGGTGGTCAATTGCCAAGACAGACACCTATGGAGTGTTGGGGTTGTAAAGGAAACCATAGGTACAAATATTTCCCCCACAAAAATGATAAAGCGAGAACCGTCCACAATGTTCAGCAAGCTGAAATAGTGGAGGACATGGGCAGTAGAATGCCAAGGATCTACGCAACCTTGGACAACAGGAAAGATAAATTTCAATTGCACATGATTGAAGTGGAATGTATGATTAACAACCGACCACTTACTTGTTTAATTGATTCAGGGGATAGCCATAGTTATATAGATCCTAGAGTGGTGGAAGATTTGCATTTATCAATAAGAAAACATGAAAAGTCTTGGTTAATGCAGTTGGCTATAGGAACCAAGAGGAAGGTCACTAAATTGGTTAAGTCATGTCCTATGGACATGAAAGGATTGAGCACGAAGGTTGAATTGAATATTTTTCCTTTAGGCTCTTCTGATTGTTTAATTGGGATGGACTGGTTGGACCAGCACCATGCCCTCCTGGATTGTCGTAATAAGGCATTTACTTTTCTGGATGAGGAGGGGAATCAAAAAATAGTCCAAGGAATTCCCAGAGTTGTAGTTGTTAGAGAAATTTCAGCATTACAGCTGAACAAATGCTACAGGAAAGGATGCCAATTGTTTGCAGCCCATATGGAGGAAGCATATAAGGATGAGGTCTCAAATATTGGAGACCATGTGGTACTAAAAGAGTTTGAATATGTATTTCAGGAGGTACCTAAACTACCTCTAAAGAGAGATATCGATTTCTCTATAAATTTGATGCCTGGAGCAGCTCCAATGTTGAAATCTCCTTATAGAATGAGCACACCAGAGATGAAAGAACTTCAGTTGCAGCTTGAAGAGATTTTGAGGAAGGGGTACATTCTCCCAAGCATGTCTCCTTGGGGTGCCCCGGTTCTATTCGTGAATAAGAAGGATGGAAAGTTGAGGTTTTGCATTGATTTCTGACAATTGAATAAAGTAACTGTCAAGAACAAGGACCCTCTGTCGAGGATTGATGACCTCTTCTATCAGTTGAAGGATGCGAAGATATTTTAAAAGATAGATCTCAGATTGGGATATCACCAAGTAAGAATAAAGGATAAAGACATCAACAAGACCACCTTTAGAACAAGGTATGTTCATTACGAGTTCATGGTGGTGTCATTTGGGTTTTCGAACACACCTTCTGTTTTTATGTGCTTGATGAATGGTGTGTTCAAGGACTATCTAGACAAGTTTGTCATAGTCTTCCTGGATGACATTATGGTGTATTCAAAGTCAGAGAAAGAGAATGAACAACACCTGAGGATGGTGCTGCAAGTGCTAAGAGAGCACCAGTTGTATGCCAAGTTGAGCAAATGCTCATTTTATCAGGAACAAATCCATTACTTAGGGCATATTATTTCAGAAGAAGGGATCGTCATGGATCCTGAGAAGGTTAAGGCCATCATAGAATGGTCAACGCTAAGGAATGTGGCAAAAGTTATATATTTTATGGGTCTAGTGGGTTATTATAGAAGGTTTATCACAGGGTTCTCGAGGATAGCTCACCCTATCACTTCTTTGGAAAGGAAGGAGAGGAAGTTTTTGTGGACAGAGGATTGTCAGAGAAGCTTCCAACAATTGAAGAAAATGTTAACCATTGCTCCAATATTGAGGATCATAGACCCAAATGAAGATTCTGTGGCATGCACCGATGTGTGTAAGGAAGGGCTGGGAGGAGTCCTCTGCCAGAATGGATTCATAATCTGTTATGAGTCCAGGAAGATGAAAGAGCACAAAAAGAATTATGCCACTCACAATTTGGAGTTGGCAGCAATCGTTCACGCTCTGAGGAAATGGAGACATTATCTCATGGGGAGGAGATTTGAATTGGGAACAGACCACAATGGTATGAAATACTTATTTGACCAACCCATCCTAAACGCTAGGCAGAGTAGGTGGCTGGAATTTCTGTGTGAATATGAATTTGATATCAAGCATATCAAAGGGAAGGAAAACAAGGTGGTTGATGCACTCAGCAGAAAGGTGCACAACTTACATGCTACAACCATTAGCATGTACCAAAATGATATAAAGGGCATAATTTTGGAGGCTGCAAATAAAGATTTGCAGTACAGAGATTTGGTAGCAAAGCTACAACAGGGTAAGATGCCATAGAAAGTGGTGATTTATAAACTAGGGGCTGATGGAATAATTCTGTACAAGAACATAATTTACGTACCTAATGTCCAGGACTTGAAACGTATAATTTTGAATGAAATACATAATCTCCCTTATGCAGGGCACCCTAGATATCAGAAAATTGTGGCAGTAGTCAAGAGCCATTATTTTTGGCCAAGTATGAAGAAAGGGATTGTTGAATACATCACCATATGTATGGAGTTCCATAAGGTTAAATCTGAGCACCATGCATGATTTTAGGGGCTGAATTTTGCTCATGGGCTAATTTTCCATGGTTTTTCCAAAAACGAGATTCGCTATTTTAAAAATGATTCGCCCAAATTTTATAGGATAAAATTATTGTACCTTAAAAATCGCCAAAATTTTATAAAAACTATATAAAATCCTTATAAATTTGAATATTTTTACAAAAATATCGCCAAACATTTATAATTGGCATATGAAGGATTAGTAAGATTCACCAAGGTTTCTACATTTTAAAATAAATTTCCATCCTTAAAATCATCCCTGCTGAGTACAGGCACCCAACAGGGTTGTTGCAACCTTTACCCATTCCTGAGTGGAAGTGGTAAGTGGTGACAATGGATTTCATCACTGAATTGCCCAGAACAGGAAAGCAACATGGTTCCATTATGGTGGTGGTGGACAAGATTACAAAAGATGCCCATATCTTTTCGTTAAAGACCACTCATAAGGAAATAGATGTTGATAATATTTTTATGAAGGAAGTGGCACAATTGCACAGAATTCCCAAGACAATTGTGTCTGATAGAGACCCGAAATTTAACTCAAATTTTTGGAAGGGGTTATTCAAGGGATTCAGAACGAATTTGAATTTCAATACAACCTACCATCCTCAGTCGGATGGGTAGACAGAGGGGGTGAATCGAGTGATAGAAGACATACTGAGAATGTATGTGATGGACAAACCATCAAAATGGGAAGGCTACCTACACTTGGTAGAACTCACCTACAACAATGGGTATCAAGAATCATTGAAGATGAGCCCATTTGAAGCACTTTATGGTAGAAAGTGAAATACCCCAATAAGTTGGGATAATCCAGCTGACAAAGTAGTAGTTGGGCCAGAGTTTCTCAAGGAAATGGAAGAGCAGATGTTAAAAATTAAGCAGAATTTGAAAGCTTCCCAAGACAGACAGAAAAGTTATGCTGATAAAAACAAAACCCACAGTGAAAAAATAAGGGGAGGGGATTGTAATATCCCAAAGGATGAGCCCTGTTGTAATCATTTTTTGTAGGCTGGTGAGCCGAGTATTGATAAGTTCATAGGCTTATGTGTTTATTAGGTCAGCGAGCCTAAGTGTTAAAGGCCAGGAGCCTGATTTTGTACATGTAATTATCCACATTATTAATAAAAGATAAACATTTCTTCATGTGTACCAACCACAATGAATGAGTGACGGGGGACTAATATTCCACAAATCCTGGGTAAGGGAGAGGGCGTTGAAAGGTAAGAAAGAGGGGCTAATCTGGGGGGCTTAATCCCTTGGGAATAATAATTTATTAATATTCCAAAGTACTGTGTAAATGTATATATTTTGTCCTAAGTTCCTAGAGAGGAATGCATGTTGATGGAGCACATGAAGCTTCATGGGAGACATGTGTTGACCCAAGCGCATGTATTTAAGACCATAGGAATAAGTCATGTTGGGGATTTTTTCATTCCTCTAGCCATCACCGGGTCTGGGGGCTTGACCTTCCAGTTCGCCATCCTCTATTTAAACTCATGGGTGTCAATGATCGTTCTTTGTCTGGTGTTTGTTTTCAAATCCATTACCTAGATAGTTCAAGCCTGTGCGTGAGATCTTTGTGTTCCCTTATGCAGTGCCAAAACTAGAACGAAGAAGCCATCCTGTGTTGTTGGTTGAGAAAACCAAAGCATCATGTATTTTTCGAGCCTTGTTATGCTATAGCATATGTCTAACACTAGTGTGGGAAAGCCCGTGTCTGTGTTTCCCGTGGACTGTTGTGGCAGTGTAGTGCTTCATTGTGGGTGGATTTCTAGCCATTGTATTTTCTTGTTGAGCTCTGTAGTTTCCCAACTACGTTGGAACCCAAGTTTAAGGAAATACGTTGTTTGACTGGTGTGTAACACTCTCTCCAGGTGAGGGAGCTGGTTGTGGCTGAAAAGAATAGGCTACCAAAACTGTGAGAGACTCTCTCCAGGTGAGAGAGTGTGTTGAGGAAGTAAGAACTCCTGGAAGGGGTATAGTCTCTACTATATAACTTTGATACTTCTAGTCTGGTATGTTGTTGAAGCCTAAGGAAATGGAGTCTAGCAGTCAAAGGATTGTTTTCGTGACAGTGAAGGTGTATACTCCTAGGGTGGGACAGGCATGTGGGGAATGAGAGTCTGTGAGCAGTGGGTGTAAGTGACTCCTAGGAGAAAATCCTTCCTCTGTAACTGGGTGTATTCCCATTGACCTTGCCTAGCCTAGGATTCCTTGCACGGTGGAGCTTAGTCCCAAATCGGGGGTGACCTACTGCTAAAATTGATGAGCAACAAGGTCTAAGGCTGGGAGGTTCATGGAAGGTCTGCACGCAGTTGGTGAATTACATCTATTTTCAAAGATATGTATCGTTTTCTGCTTAATATTATCTTTTTCATGCCTTTGATGCTTATATGTTATCATGAATGTTGTTGTTCATATGAATTATTGTTAATGTGATAGATTATGTATGCTAGCAGTAATTATGTGCTTACTCTATGTTAATGTATTGAGTTTATTTAAATGCATGCTATATAAGTGTTATTCTGCAGTAGCATTACTCCTGACATGGGTTGACAACCCGAAGGATGTTACATTATGGTATCATATCCTTAAAGGGATAAATTCATAAGTGTTGGTAGCATTTCCCGGCCTTTGGAGGGTCGGGGATGTTACAGAATAGTTCTAGAAAAAAATTTATACCGAAAATGGTAAGATGACCTGTAAATGACATACCTTAGAACACATCACCAAAAGACTTCATCCTCCCTTGAAATCGGGCCTTCTTTACTTTTGATTTCCTATGACATTCGACTTGTGTATCAAATGAATGTATAATGATATTTATTTATACCATTAATGTCACTTCCTTTTAACATTATGTCCAACCTGATACTTTCTTATTTTGTAATTATTTTCTTTAATTATCTTCAGGCACTAGATGTATTTCCTTCTTGAACTCACTTTGTCATCTTCAAAAAATCATTTCTCCTCAACCATGAGGATCCATGTGATGTGGAACATACCACCAGAAACAACATCATGTATACTATCCATCCATGGGTGTTGTATCTACATGTGCATTGTTCTTCATGTCCAAATACCTTCATTAATCTTGCGGTCCAAAACCCATGACTAGGGTTGACATCAATGACACCAACCAATCTTCCAATACGTCCTTGGTCTACAGCCAGTTGGTGTCACATTTTTATAAATATAAGTGCTCTTTGTCGTGATATTATTATCTGTGTATGAATGTATTGTGTTGTGTATTTTAATTAGCATTTAACTAAATCTTAGATTATGCATGTTTGTTGGATATCGTTGTGCATGTCGCTAAATCTTGTACCTTATGCGTTCTTATTAAAGAAAGAAGGTACCGATAAGAGTACGAAGTACAAGGGTGGGCTTGTAGGTAGCATTCCCCGGCTTGTGGGTGGTTGGAGATGTTACAAGTGTGCACTCATGCATCACTCATGTTGCTAACATATATTAGGTTTCTTGTCGAACCTAGAATATGTAGCACTCCTAGAAGGGTTATACCCCCATGAACACATCTCCCCCTTCATATCTCTCATATTAATAGAAATATTATATGTTATGTGTCATATGAAATTACTCTCCTTAATCGATCAACCAAACATCCTGATTTGAGTGTGTATTATTCGACTCTAGATACACATATTCTCCTTTATCCAGAGTAGTGATTCTCTCTATCGACTGCTTCTCATCACATATTATATTGGCTTCTATCACCCTTGACTTTCATTCCTTTTTGTAATTCCCAAGTTTACCACATTTTCAACATCTTCTCATCGAATAAACTAGGTATTTATATCTACCCTTTGACTTATACTTTCTACGAGAGAATTTTCCTTTATCTCTTCCAATGGATCGACCTCTCACCATTAAGACATATTTGTTTAATCCTTCCATGTTATTTTGTCTCATTTCTTCTTATAATAGAGATCCAACCACATCTTCTAGCGCTAATGTTGTCGAATTACTCCCTATAGCCACGACTAAGCTATCCCAGGAGCATAGAAAATAACATAATAGGATAGTACGTTTCTCCTCCTCAATGATTTTAATATCCACAAACGATATCTATCTTATTACAGTATTGAATGCATTCAGATTCTCAGTTATCAATCTCCCATCACTCATCCTCATAGGATATATTTTATTTCTTGTTTACTAAGGATTTCAAATGGTACAATATTCCCAACTTGTCCCATAGTTTCTTTGCCAAGTATTCACCTCATACATTCAGCAACACCGAATATGCAAGACAACTTCGAATTGTACTACTTTCCCTTCTTTAGAGATTCTCCCATTATTTATTTGACATACCCATCAGAATGGTACCTAGATAGAACTCTACCCATTGGTCTTGATCTAGAAGGAGGTCCTCAATTTTCATCTTCCAAAGATACAAATTTTGGCCATTGAATTTTGTTATCTCTATCCTCAAACCGCTTTCCATTTTTTCAAGAACAACTTTAAATATCTATGACTTAAAACTCTTACTATACCTAGGGTTTATGTCAGATCCAATATCTACTTACCAAATCTTTGATAGTGCAAGTATCAAAAGGACTTATCTAATCTTTAATACCACAAGTTGGGAAATAGACATCCACAATAAAACTAGTAGGAAAGATATGATAGATTTAAATAGGAAAATAAATGAAAAACATAGTACATAGAGATTTTACCATGGAAACCCAAATGAGAAAACCAACATTCCTTGAGCATATTGCTCCTTGTTGTCGTATTCATTCCAAATAAAGTGTTACATGAATAACCTTGGTCTACACCTAAGACACAATATCCATTACACTCTCTTTCTTTACACAAGAATGACCCTGTAGCTAATTTGGCTTACATCTACATGACCAACAACCTTCTACTAAAGTTTAGCAAGAACATTCAAAGATTGATCAACTGAATAATATTACAATGTTTCTTATTTATAGGATTTACAACATGTAAAACCCTAAATCATGGTTCCCAAAAATGGTTATAGATCCAAGAATATTATTGGTTTCAAGTGTCGCGAATCTCTAGATTCTGTTATAGTCGACTTCAGTTGAATTACCAGTCGATATTCAGTCAGTTTCCACTCAACCTCCTACCAACCTCCTTTTGGCCACTTTGAATTCAAATTTTCCATCGATCACTTCAACTTATTACTTCTTGGTCAATCACTTCCACCTCAACTTAACCATCAACTTTACTTGACTCGTCAGTTTATTCTTCACCCAGTCGATCGACCTTGACTAGCTAGTCAGTTGACTATTCTTGAATCACTGCAAAGAATATAAAAACCTAGTAGGCATAAGATCATTTTTTATCTCATGGCTAGATATGACATTCGATACTAAAATAGGTCATTGGGAAACCACTGGTTCCTGGGCTACAAGTGAAGGAAAGTCATATTTCCCCTTGACCGTGACTCTCCAATATTTATTCTTGGTTGTTTGGTTCTTGGGATGGAGCTCTAAGTGAATCCTCTAGAATTTTTCTTCCTAATTTCCAGTCAATATATAGTACTAGCAATAGTTCATGCATGGACTACTTATCCTTCTAGAGTGCCAAACATGTCTAGCCTTATGACCTATTTTTTTACAATATAAATAAACCAAACATATTTTTCTATACCTTTTTGGTTTGTGATGATTTTTGACATCTTGCTTGCTTGGTCCCCCAAGAATTGGATCATATCTGGATGGAAAAATCTTCTCTTGTTTTTTTCTTCCAAGCCTCTACACGAAGATTTGATTGGCTCATTACACACTCCTTTCCAACTACATTTTTCTCCATGGAAATGTATTGTTTTCTAGATCATCTTGCCTTTACGAAGTTGGTTTGAGATAAAATTTGGTTTTCTTATTTTCCACTAAATACTAGGCCTTAATGTTTGTACCTCCATTGATATACAATGGGGATCAAAATACCTTACCCTTCCTTTCCTATCCCTTAGCCATCATATCCCATTTTCATCAAAATCTTGGAACTAATGCCTCTACTTTGATTTTCAAATTGACTGAATGTTTCTTAATGAATGCTTTTGGAAGGTGATTTTACTATGCTTGACTCCGTCATGGTGTTGGATTTTGTAGTGGAATCAGGAGGGGCTTTCTTGGTCTCTTCAATAGATTTTTATAGATCCTTCAAGGCCTCCTTCTTCACTAACAAATCCTAGTATAACTGAGAAATCATTTCGGTAAAAATCTCCTCTTACTAATTATCCAACTGAGTGAATTTATCCTCCAATTGCAAGAGATACAATATGATCCTATCTAATTCTACCCTCATGGTGATGAACGAGTCCTATAATTTAGAAATTTATTTTTCCATATCATCCATTTTCCATATCCAATATGGACTTTCCTCTTGTATCTGTATGCTCAGGTCTCTCAACTCTTCTAGCTTCTCCCTCTTCAAGGATTTTTCCATGATATT
Organism: Picea mariana; assembly: GCA_032191745.1. Lineage (NCBI taxonomy): Eukaryota > Viridiplantae > Streptophyta > Pinopsida > Pinales > Pinaceae > Picea > Picea mariana. Next base: position 13,902 of record JASDQU011377118.1, read on the forward strand.
TGCTTCAAGGTCTCTAATGAACCTGCATTTATACCTTATGATTAGTAAATGGTATTTATATGGCCTATCCATTTCACCAACATGGGTAATCTATGGAATTAAATTAAATGAAGTATGTCTAATTAAAAATATGCTAATATCATGCATTTTCAACTATTGTTTGTTAACTGGTTACAATGCTTAGTTAAAAATTCCAACAAATAAAATATGGGATAGTTGAATTCCATCCAATGGAAAGCAAGTCTACTCTATTTTAGATTCCACTCACTTCTAAAAAACAATTCCAACATTCAAAATGGAGAGAGAATTTTTGTTTGCAAGGGAATGGGAATAGAAACAATGGACAATAGCTAGTAATTATCCACCCTTGATTTCATTTGAGCTTTGGATTGATGGTGGTGAATTAAAAATTTGTTGGTATTCATTAAAATTTTAATGGAGAGTGAAATTATCAATGAAAAAATTAGAACCATAGTGGGAATTCACCATTAAACTATTGATTCAACTACAAGCAACACTTTAAGTACACATAAGAGCTTCCACTAACTCACACATTTTCAAAAAAACAGATTAATATCAAACATTCAATGCACAATCAACACCATATTTTCCATGGAAACCTAAATGGGAAGAAAAATAAGTTGATTGGGTATTTTATTAAGAAGGAAATCGATTACAAAAGGGTGATATATACACAAATTTAGTGCATTTTTATTAAATGGAAAGAAATTGTCATATGGTCCTGGCTCAACCACAATCTTTGCTCATTGTGGGACAAACTCGATATCTTCTTCTCCTCTAATCATAAAGTAGATTTCTTCCTTGAACTCTCATATATGCTACTATACTTGTTGATTTCATTGTCTCCTTTCAATTCAATGCTCTTTTTCATCATAACCTTCATTTTTAATGGGCTTCCTTGGAAGGCTAACCATCACAAATGTTCATTTAAACTTCCAAGGTAATTTTGAACATTTTCTCAACTTTGTAAAAAACAATTAAATGTTTATCACATATTTACACATTTTTTTATGGTGAGGATCCAATTTGGATCACATGGAAGTATTGATACTAGGTGGGAATAGGGATGTTTCTCCTCCTCTCCTAATGATACTTAGTACGCTTACCATATAACCCCATCACCCATATGTGGATCGATTGACAAGCATGTTCCTTGTGTTTCCACACACTACAATTAGTGCATTAGTAATTTTTATAATCCAAAATCAAAATATAATATAATCATATAACTTGTATTGATCCCTAACTCAATATGGAGTTCAATAAAATGTTGACACGATCCCGCATCATTGCATCCCTATGTTTTCCTATCACACTAGGAGAACCATCAAAAACATATGCAAATTAATGTACCCACCTTCTTATTTCAAATTATCCAAATCATAGAAATCATTATCATCAGTTGTGTATGTCTAGCATATTTAATTCATCTATGGTATCATATAAACCTATAATCAACCATTCAATCATAATCATTTTAAGCTCAATCAAATAATAAAAATTTCATGTTTTATCACCATGATATTAGTCAAATAACTAGTTCATTTTTAAACCAATGTCCTAAAATAATAAAGTTTAGTCTACCTCTAAATTCAAACAAAATGGGGCCCTACATACACCCCTTCATAAAATAAAGTTCATATTGAAGTTATAAAACAACTATGAAAATTGTTGGCACATATTAGCTACGTCCTCACAAGTAGAAAATATGGGATTATAGTTATCCCATTGGTCTACCAAGTGATGTTGAAGTTGTTGAGTGTGCCAGTCCAAAATGTATATTATCTCTTCAATCAAGACACCCCCCCCCTTTGACATCTATAAATAACTCAGATCAATAACATGTGAAGGGTCAAAAATATAATGAAGTAATACTAAAGCATGAAAGAGATCATGCATATTATCTAATGATGAAGGAAATGCAAGACAATATCTAACTAGTTCATTTCTTTCTAAAACTTCAAAAGGTTCTACAACTTCGCTCCTTTACCAAACTTAATCGAACACGTTTTTGGTATAACCCACAAGAATATTGTATTCACAAATTTATAATTTTGGTCAACTCTATGCATATCCATGTAACTTTTCTATCTATCTTGCACTCCTTTAATATTCCCTATATTGTCTTCATTTGTTCATCCATTTCTTATATTACTTCTAATCCAACCAAAACTCTATCCTCTAATTTATCCCAA
>JASDQU011377119.1:7137-18143 GCA_032191745.1 Picea mariana
AGTGAGAATGACAATGAGCACTTAGAACTTTTGTGATGGAAATTAAGTAGTGGTGCATAAAATGTTTCATGTATATTTGTTTGTTCAACTATTGTATTTATATTTACAGAGTAATCTCATATAAAGTAAAATTAAGTATTGTTGCTTTAAGGTGTTATTTGCATATTTTTTTTTTCACAATTGTATTTATATTTCAGTTTTATATAAAGTAAAATTTTCTAGTTTTAAATATTATAATTAGTTTTATATTGTATGGTGAAAATTTTCAAAAACAATATTAATATTATATATAAATATATATTTTAGGGATTTAATATTATAAACACAATTTTAAAATTAAATTAAGAATAATTTATTAGCGAGTTTAATTGTTAAAAACATGTTTAACAAAGAATCTAGTCTCATTTATCAATTTGGTATTTGCCTTCGCAGTAAAAGTATATTATTATTATTATTATTATTATTATTATATCACTAAAAAAATTGATGAGAAAAAACATAACCTTGTTATATTTAGTTTTACTATATTGATGCCAAAATATTAATTTTTTTTTTTCATTTTTTTTAAGAAATTTCATGCATATAATTTAATAAATTAAAAATTCAACACATTTTATATAAATATAACATATTAAATCAATTATCTTTTAAATAATATAATAACATTTAATAATCCATAAAACACAAGTATAAAATTATTGGTTTATAATATTTCTTAAACCAATCTATACCTAATAATAATATTAATGCAATAGAAAATTATTGGAAGTTGATATTTGAATTTTGTTTGATGTCATTAAAAATTGTTATAAGACTAAATTTTACTTTATACTTGTTACTTGTAGTTTTTGTAATTTTTTTCTGCCAAAAAAATATATTCTACATATTCAAAATCACAAAACATGTGAATCAACAAATAGAATCTTGTAAAATTAATCAAACAATCCATCAAAATTTCTCAAGCAAAATATACTAATGATATTTTATTCAACTTTGATTGTATGTGGAATTCCCCTCTCTATATATGCATACACTATTGTTAAAACATAGTTTGGATTTGTTCTTTTTCTTTGTTTGAGTTAATAAGTATTTGGAGTAATTCTCTTAAAAGAATTGTTTATTAATTATATTAATTAAAAATTTAATTTTTATGGTTTTTTTATATGAATATTATTTATGATATCAAACTATATTCTATAATAGTAAAAATGTAATTAACAAATTTGCTTCACAATTAATAAGACAATTTCCACCTTTACTTTAGTTTTTTATATATAAAAGCATGAAATAAAAATTCATTAACAAATTTATCACAATAAATAGATAAAGCTCCACAATAATTTTTTGATACATAAAAACATATATATGTCATTTTCATGAAGTAAACATTATTTATGACAAGCTCCACACTTAATTTAGGAACAAGCTCCATCTTTAATTTTGTGATAATAAGAACATATATGTCATAACATGAAGTAGTCACTGTTATCTTCAAACATTTTAGTATTGATCATTTGTATTGCAAGTTAACTTAACATTCAACAATTGAAATATTTAAAGAAAATAAAGTGTATATAACATGCACAAATATTAAAAAAAAAAATTTCTTTTGACAACATACTATCTTTATTTGTTTTGAAAAATCATTTTGGAGACATAGTGATCAAAGTGTAATGTTATTTTTTTTATTTTACAAAAATATAATTATTATATAAATAATTAGAAATGATGATGATGATGATTCTTCATTAATGTTGACTTTTGTTTGTTGTTAAGAGAGGACATATTACAAGTGATATTTAAACCCAAGTTGGGAGTATATAAATGTCTCCTTATCACCTGTTAAGGTTATATGAGATAGTCGTTGCCAAATTTAAAAGAAGCAAGGGTTGGTTGCCAGAAATTAATTGTGAAATGGATGTCAAGAAAGAATGTCCTTTGTCCCCTAGTTTTTTTTTAATTTATGTACTAGGAAACTTAGAATATTTCCTAAATGAAGCATATAATGTAGGAACTACACTCACATTAATAGTCATCCTCCTCCTCGTTTATTCAAATATTTTTTTTATTTTAAGAAGGAATTCTCTTCACATTGACAAGAAACTTAAAATTTGTAAAACTTTTTGCACTAACTTTGCATCGATTATGAACAAGGATTAGTAGAGGTTGGAAATATTTTTTGCACCTTCAACTTAATTGTAAAGAAGCCAAGTTATTGTTCTAGGAAGAATGAAGCTTCTATTTCAGAAGCTTGTTATCCCAATTGTCATGTCCATAAAGGATGCTTGACCAAACCTGTATACTTAGACGATTTCTTAAAAAATTAGAAATTAGTCATTTAATCATACATCTATGAACATGCGAAACAAGACATGCACAAATATAGTGTGGGTGACACAAGACATGATTAACACCTATCTAAGTATTAGTATTATGAAATAATTACAATATGAACATTGTTGGCTTAGTACAACCCTTGCAGTGTGCCTGAGATGTCTTCCCACCACATACTCACCATTTCTTCTTTGTTGCAATATTTTACACAAGCCTATGGCTTTGCCTCATAGCACGCCTCTCCATACCTGCGAGAAGACTTCCCCAAACTCCAAAGTCACCTTCCTGTTGTTAGACACAAACCAAAGAAGGCCGCCCCAAATATTTCCTTAGAAATATCTCAAGGAAACACAAGTCCTCCCATGTGGAGCGAGGGATTTGGGACCTCCTTGTCTGAAACTTCCTAAAAACTTTGGTGTTGATCTTTCTCTCCTCATTGTCCTTTGGGTGTTTCTTGACATCATAGTTCCAATTTAAATGGAAATTAAAATCAATGATCATGTATTTATAAGATTTTACCTCTTTTATGATGTTATTATAATATAAAATTAGAGGATAACACTATCACATATATAAATAAATTTAGCTAAAAAAAAGAAATCCATCACTTCAAACATACTTGAAATTTAATTTAATATTCTAATTTAATATTAAATAATTAAAACATTTTTTTTAATTCTTTTCATTTGAGATGATTTCTCAATTGACTTAATTGATATTAATATTAAAAAACTTAAGAATTTTGATAATAACTATCTTACACCAACCCATACATTTAAAAGAAGGTAAGATACACTATTGAAATTTATGACAAATGTGCCATGTTTCATGGAGACAAACCCACCAACCACCTAATTTGAACAACTAGTCAATGACAATGCCTATTTGAATCATTTTGTAGATTAAATTATTTATTAATAATAAATTAGAATCACATTTGATAATAATGATTAATATTTATTAAGATGACATTAATTTATTTATAGATTAAATTTCTTAAAAATATAATTAAATTTTAAAAAATAACATAGTCTATTTGTAAATGATATTCGGATAAAATACAAATTTTAAAAATTTTAATTTTTTTACTATTTGAAAGCGATACAATCAACATGTATTTATGAATAGCATCCCATGAGTACTTGTCAATTTACAAAATTATAATAAATTAAAAAACCCAAAAATAAATATGAAGTACAACTTAAACCATAGGGGATTTTTGTTTGGGTAACACTTTGATATTTGGAAAAAAACCTTTACACGTTATCTTCTATTTCAAAGTTTTTAATATTTGAATATTATATTTCCGCTTATAACTGAATTTGTTTTATTTTTAATGTTCATAATACCCTATGAAAATCAATTTTGCCATCGAATTCCAAGAGTGCGAGTTATTGTGCGTGTGGCTATTAAACGCCGCGATTGACTATTAATTATTGTTTTTTGATTTTTTCTTTAACAATAAAACCCTTCATTGAAAGCAGCCTCCGGCTTATACGACAGTCTAGCCTCGGGAGTGCATGTTCAGCCTCTCCGTATCCTCTGTTTCGTCTGTAACAGTAAGTCTCTCAATGGCTCCCAGAGATAGAAATCTCACCGAGAGCGTGGTCGATGCGGATGTGAATGATACCAACGAAGTGAATTACAGAGGGGTGAAAAAGAGGCCGTGGACTAGATACGGCGCAGAGATCACAGATCCCTCCATTAAAAGACGCAGGGATCGAGATGGCGCAGAGATAAGAGATCCCTCCAGAGATCTCTTATGACAATGCAGCTTCGACACGACCGAGGAGGCAGCGAAAGCATACGACAATGCAGCCAGAAATCTGTGGGGAACTAAAGCCAAAACCAACTTCGCATCTCCCTCCGTCCACGTCTACACTGTTAACTAATCCGTAACTCCTTAACTATCTATCCGCCCGTAACTGTAAATCCGTAACTCCTTAACTATCTATCCGCCCGTAACTGTAACAGTTTGCAACTGTCTACAATTGTCCGCCCATACTATAAGTATTCATTTTTCATTAATAAAAATATCTCTGTGCTTGGTGTGAACTATCGAGTTTTGTTATCTGGCCTGTGTACAGTGGTATCAAAGCCACTTTTTTTTTTATCTACGTTTTTTTTTAAAAACTCCATGCTATTGTGTGACTGCGTGAGCTCCAGATTTGAGAGGAGCCACATGTGGCTGTGCAGTTGCAGTGAAGGAACAACAAGTGCCCGAAGGCCCTCCAGCGTCCTGTCATTGGGCTTGTGTGCGGGAGCAGCTGTGAGCAGCTTACAGAGCAGCCAAGGTCGAAAATGTTGTGAGATTTTATTTTCTTTTTCTTGTGCAAGTGGAATTTCATTTACAGAGATTAATTTACAATACATTCATCAGTATCAATTGTGTGAGTAGTGCTCTTCGGACAAGAAAATTAGAATGGTTTCAAAAAATAAAAAATACTCGTATTTTTAATGATTTATGGGAGGAAATTTGAGAAGGCAAGGATGACAATGACCGAGAGAAACCTACAGATTCCAGACAACTTGTAATTTGGAAGAGTAAAGATAAAAAGACACATGCTTTAATTTCGCCTCAGTCACTGAAGAGGTAAGTAGACATATTCTTTCCAGCACCACACSTTTAAAGCATTAGAGAAATTAAAAGATCTTTATAACTCCCATTCAGAGCTAKAAATTATACAATTGTTGATGAAGTTGTTTAATCTAGAACTGAAAGATAATAATCCCATGAAGTTAGCTTCCGAAATTAAAGATCTTTTTCATGATATTGACTCAACTGGTGTCAAAGTTGATTTACAACTCATAGCATTTATTAAATCCCTATATCCTACCTATTCACACGACTTAGAGTCTCTTCAAGCTAGTGGACAGATGAAAGACATGGCTTTTGATACTCTTGTAAACAAAATTGCCGAAAGAGAGAAAGCTTTTGGGAAGGAGGAATATTTTTCCAATTCCACAGTTGAGACTTTGTGTCTTGCACAGAAAGAGCAGAAACCTAGAGGAGAGTCTGCTAGATTTGACAATAGTCACATAGGTCGTGGTAGGAGACCATTTAGAGGCATGGGGGGTCATTATCATCAAGGAGACAAACAACAAGATGATAGACAACAAAAAAAAAAATTCAGAATGATAAACAATGGCTTAAGTGTTATAGGTGTGGTAAACTAGGTCATATCTCTTCTCATTGTCGCACTCCTTGGGATAGAATTAGTGAGAAGAAAGAGCAACAACCTCTAGACAAAGGAAAACCACCTGAATCTGCCAACTATATTGTTGCACATTGTAATCTTAGTATCAATGAAGTTTTTAGCACTTCTTTTGCTTCTTGGGAAGACGATTGGATTTTAGATACTGGAGCCACTTGCCATATGACCTTCAGAAGAGATTTTTTTTAAACATTCAGTAATCATATTGATGGAATAGTTTATTTTGCCGATAAGTCCCAGTTAAAGCCTTCATGAATTGGATCTATTCGACTTCGCCTACTAGGACTTGTTGATTATATTTTGCATGATGTTCTTTACATTCCTCAATTAAATAGAAACTTGATGTCTCTCATACATATGAGGAAGCAAGGACATTCTATACATATGTTGGATGGTATAATTGAAATAAGAAAAGCATCTGATCAGGTGATTGTTATGACTGGTGTTGAAGAAGACAAACTTTTAAAATTGAAAGGGACATCCTCTTTTCAATCTAATTCATCTCTTTTGGCTCAGCATAGTGATACTTTGTCTTCGAGCTTATTGTGGCATGCTTGTTTTGGTCATATTAATTATGATAGTATCCAGATTATGAAACAACAAGGTATTCAAGGGCTTCCTACTATTCCAAGAAATCTTTATCCATGTAACGCTTGTATTTTAGGCAAGCATTGTAAACAACCTTTTTATGGATCTACTTCCCGAGCTTCCAGGAAGTTAGGTCTCATACACTCTGATTTATGTGGGCCCATGCCTGTTCAATCTGCAAATGGTAATAAATATATGTTGACTTTTATTTATGACTACACCAGGATGTGTTGGGTATCTGTTGAAAGAGAAATCTCACGTTTTTGCAAATTTTAAGAATTTTCATTTATGGATTACAAATGAAATTCAACTTAATATTGTCACTCTACGATCAAATAATGGTGGTGAATACACCTCTAATGAATTTGAAAAGTACTTACAAAATAATGGTATTAAACATCAGACCACCATCCCTTATACTCCACAACAGAACGGTGTAGCAGAGCGCATGAACAGAACTTTGCTTAATATGGTAAGGTCAATGATGTTTTTTCAGAATGTCAGGTTGATGTTTTGGGGAGAAGCAATACTTTGTGTTGTTTATATTCACAATCATTGTCCTTCTACTGCCATCAATAATAAGTCCCCTTATGAATTATGGTATAATCGTCTTCATGTTGTTCAACATTTCAGAGTTTTTGGTTCTCCATATTATGCGTTAATTCCTAAACAACAATGCGACAAATTGGGTGCAAGAAGTCGCAAATGTCTTTTCTTGGGGTATTCTAATACCTCCAGAGCTTATCGATTGTATGATGAGGAAAACAAGAAATTTGCTATTTCAAGAGATGTTGTTTTTCTCGAATTTGCTAAAGATGTTTCTACTATTGATAGGCAACTCAATCATTTGGATAGATTCTCTTCCAAGAAGTTTTATTATGAATGGGATAATGATCTACGACATCATGAAGGGGGGATTCATATTCTAGACCAGTCTGTGGATTTTCCTTCAACACCACCAGAGAATGAGACCACATGAAAGAATGAGGAAAAATTAGTTGATAGCAATATTTTTGATGATAATAATGTTTCTGTAGAAGAACAATTGGTTGATAACAATGTTCCTACTGAGGAAAAAATGGAGGATAATAATGGTCCTGAAGAACCTATTTCAAACACTCTTGAAACTGAGCAAACATTGCAACAATCAATACACAGATCAACACGAACCAAGAGAATGCCAAAAAGGTTTGGTGAATTTGAGTTAAACTTTGCTGTTGTTAATGAACCTACTACTTTTGAAGAAGCCACTAGTTGTAATGAATGGAAAGCTGCAATGCAAAAAGAGTATGATGCTCTTATTAAAAATGGCACTTGGAGGTTGGTGGATCATCCTATTGGCATCGAATCAATTGGTAGTAAGTGGATTTATAAAAGTAAATATAAAGCTGATGGTTCTCTTGATAAACACAAAGCAAGACTTGTAGCAAAGGGGTATGCACACAAAAAAGGTATTGATTATACAGAAACATTTGCTCCTACAGCGAAATTGGGCACTATTAGAACCTTATTTTCTCTTGTAGCTCAAAAGGGATGGAAAATACATCACATGGATGTAAAAACTTCCTTCTTAAATGGAGATTTAAAAGAAGATATTTATATGTTGCAGCCAGAGGGTTTTTCTATTAAAGGAAAAGAACATAAAGTATGTGAATTGATAAAATCATTGTATGGTTTAAAACAAGCACCTCGTGCTTGGTCTGAAAAGTTAACTGAACATCTTCTCAAGTTGAATTATAAGCATTTCAATCTAGATGATGCAACTTTATTTGTTAAGAAAGTTGGAAGATCGGTTGTATATCTAGTTGTCTATGTAGATGATTTGCTTATCACAGAAAATAATGATGATTATATAGCATCTATTAAAAAGGTGTTGTAGAAGGTTTTTTATATGAAAGATTTGGGATTACTACACTATTATCTAGGGATCGAAGTAGCTAAAAAACCGAAGCACATTTTTATTTCTAACAAGAAATATATTGGAGAACTATTGAGCAAATTTGAGATGAAGGATTGTAATCTTGTTTCTACTCCAATGGAGTAGAATTTAAAGCTTACCTCAAATGAAGGTAGTGCATTTGAAGATCCAACAAAGTACAGACAACTTGTTGGAAGTTTAATTTATCTTACTACTACTCGTCCTGACATAACTTTTGTTGTAGGAACACTTTCCAGGTTTATGCATTAGCCCTATGAAGGTCATTGGACAACAACAAAATGAGTGCTCAAATATTTAAAAGGCGCTCAATCATATGGCATCAAATATTCTAAAGTTTCAGACTTCCATCTCATTGGTTATTCAGATTTTGACTTTGACGGAGATAAAGAGCATGGGGTGTCTACTTCAGGTTATTTGATGAATCTTGGATCATTAGCCATCACTCAGAGATCATGAAAGTAACCAGTTCCTGTTGATTCTACAACTGAAGACGAATACGTTGCAGCAACTCAAGCCATAAAAGAAATCATTTGGCTTCAGAAAATTCTTGAAGACTTGCAGAAGAAACAAATGACTTCAATGCCTCTCTTTGTTGACAATACCTCTACAATACAATTGGCCAAAAATCCTGAATTCCATGATCGAACCAAACATGTCAACACCAAATATCATTTGATTCGACATCATGTTGAGGCCAAAACCATTCATCTCAATCATTGTTCCACTTCAGAGTAAATTACGGACATCTTTACTAAAGCTTTGGGTCGAGAGAAATTTGAAAAATTTCGAATGATGCTTGGGATGACAAATGTCCCTTCGGATTAACGGGGGAATGTTAACTAATCCGTAACTCCCTATCTATCTACCCACCTATAACTGTAAATCCGTAACTCCCTAACTATCTATCCGCCCATAACTGTAACAGTTTGCAACTGTCCTACAACTGTCTACAACTGTCCGCCCATACTATATGTATTCGTCTGTCCGCCCATACTATATGTATTCATTTTTCATTAATAAAAATATCTCTGTGCTTGGTGTGAACTGTGGAGTTTTTTTATCTAGCTTGTGTACAGACACTGTCCACATCCAGAGAGGCACCACCACCGCCACTACCAGAGTTCTGACTCCTCTGATTCCCTCTCCGCATACTAATCATGCCAGCAATGTGAAGCCCTGTGCAGACATTTACGTGAATGAGAGAGTGGGAATGTGGGGAGTGGGCAATCACAAAATGAGTCCAACAACTACTACTATTAATATTCCCAATCTAATTCCCAACAATCTTGTAGACTTCTCTATTCTTCTGTAGTAGCAGCAGATGCAGATGTCATTGCGGTCGGATATTGTTGTACGTAAGATAATGAAGAAACCCAATGGGCATGAGTGGGTGAGAGTGGGTGCAGTGAAGAGTATACTTCCTACAACCTCGCAGATTAGTGTTTGTGATTCACCTTCCTCATCGGGAGTGGTAGACATGCAACTCTCTCCTCCTTCTACAAAGAATATTGTGATGCCCAGGTCATTCGATTTGAATCTTCCACTCTTAGTGGAAGAAGATGGCGAAGATGAGTGATCCCCTGCATTGGATTCTCTGAGAGATACCTTTGCGATACTGAAGGCATGAACAAGAAGATTGATGTTGAATGATCGGCTTGAACAAGAAGATTGATACTATTTTCGTTCGATCTCGTTTCTGGTTTCTGTATTGGCTTGAACAAGAACAAGGAGCGGCTAGATCTACTTTCATTCCATCTCCTTTCTATATCGGCTTGAGCAAGAAGATTGATACTGGCTAGATCTACTTTCGTTCCATCTCCTCTTCTTTTTGGTTGTTTGCTAGTTTGGTCTTTTGTCTTTCTTCTCTTCTTGTTTTCAATTTTACCATGGACTTGTTTCATGTCATTACCATTGTTCATGTATTCAAAAATTCAATGGACAATGTGTACATATTTATTGTAATAGACAGTGCTATAAGGTAAAATTCCTATCAAACTAGCTTTGTGAACGCCCACAATTTGTCTCATTACATTGTACTCAGTTCTTTTTAAAGTAATAACAAAGATAGTTCATATACATGTGCATTGTTCTTTTCTTTTTATTGCATTATACACTTTGTCTAGTTAGATTTATCCATAAAATTAKTAATATTATRTTTTTTCTATGTTAATTTGTAGCTTAATATTTGCTTGGCACTCAGAATTTTGTGGAGGAGAAGAATATTGGTCTCCCAAATAGGCCCTTAAATAATTKGGGAGATTAAACATCATCCATTGTTGGAGAAGAATGAACCATACTGATATTATGATCGAATTGGGGAATACATTTACTCTACAGAGATGCTAAAGAAGAGTAATCCTTACCTATTCTTGTAATTGGTGTAAGGCTACTACAAGTCCTCTCATCAGTGCTTCTTTCAGTAGGCTCCTCTTCATTACTTAACAGAGTCTTCTTTTCTTTCCCAAGTTGAAAACTGATATGGGTTTGAAGCATATTTGGGAATGAAACATACCTCTCACAACTGATGGCTATGGCATCCAGAAACTTGGCATCTCCTCTCACATTTTTGGTAAATTTGTGTATTGTAGAACGACCAGAATTGGGTTGATCTTTGAAGTTTAGGCCACACTTACCGAAGTAGAGAAATTATGGAGGGAGAACAAGAGATAAATAGAGGAATGAATGTTGGAGATGTCTAAGATGGTGTTAATGAATGTTTGCATTGCAAGAGACAAAAAAAAATCTATATCTACACGACCATATAACTTGGGCCCTCCAAAGTCTCCATCACTACGAAAAATGACAAGAATTGGCATAAATCCAAGCCAAGCCACCTGCCAAACTCCAATGGAACCGATCCAGAGACCTCACAGCAGCATTTCTCGGTGACCCAACAAAGAAAAAACTCTAGAAACCCTAAACAATATGAA
>JASDQU011377121.1:774-18206 GCA_032191745.1 Picea mariana
AACATTCACAACTAAGTAGGTATGTTACCTTTGAGTATCCATACTGGCCTCAATTGTGAATATCCATCAATCATCCTACTCCAATTAAATAATCTTTCAAAAATTTGGTGCACCTTTGGGCCAACTTAATATTCTTGTGATTAAATAATTGCGATTTGCAGAGTTATTATTTTAATACCAGGGGAAACAAGTACTAAATTTCGGTAATTTGACTTAATATCTATGAGTCTTTCCAGTTGGACCACTTTGGTGGCTACCAAACCGTCTCTTAATATAGACCTTTAAATCAATGTAACGACTCTGCATGTTGATTCAATAGTAATGTGTTTAAATAGAGTGACACAAAACATTATGTCATCATAAAAACATTCTGGTAGCAGGGTAACATAAAGCATTTTCCGTATTGCAAAATGTGCATCAAATGGGACGATGGAAATGTAGGTATGTGTAATGCACGTTGTACAATGTTTTCGTGATATTTGTTTTGTCAAATACCAAAATAGAGGCAAATAATCTCAGAGATATAATTTTTACATGTGAATAAGATTCCATTGTAATTTCACAAAGATTTTGAGATTACATTACACTCATCAACACCTTAAAATTTTAATTTTACCTTAAAATTGTAATTTTACCTTAAAATTGTAATTTTACAAATATTTTAAGATTCCAGTGCACTCTTAAAAATGCATAATTTCACTCATATTTTCAAATTACATTACACTCAATAATACTTAAAAAATTTATACTTTCACTCAGATTTTTATGGGATTTTCAAATGATAAAATACCAATGGATCAATTTAGTGAACATATTAATGTAAGGAATCTAAGGATAACCTCAATTTAATTAACTTAACATAATGATACAAGGAATCTAGGAATGAACTCAACTTGGGTAAAAAGGTCAGCCAAGATTAACTCCATTTATGAAAAGGTCAAACGCAGGGCGAGGCAGGAGGATTAAACAGGGCTTTGCAGATTCGTAACACTGCGCTAACAAATTATGAAGAATATGAAAAAACTTCCAATTCTTTATTAGTATTAAAACGTTAATAACAACCATCGCAAACGAATCCCTCTCTATTAATTACTTAACTGTTACTAAATCCCCCCATTAAACAAACTCTTCCTATTCCTCTCACAATTTACAAACTGAAAAGGCAAAGAAACTGCAACGCACCACCATATCATGACAAAAAATGCAACAAAACAGTTTAATGTTTTGAGATGTTTGAAACAATTCAGAACAAAGTGATGTCACGACAAGTAGACCTGCACGCTCGCGGTTTTCAAATAGAGGCAAACTGGGCAAACTTCTACTTTGTTCCACAGGGCGAGCCCCAGTTATTGGCGGCTTGGCTTTCGTTACGAACTATATTATTAAACTATATTGCGGAAATAATAAATCTATGCATTCAGAAAGTTCATATATACGCAGGCTCTGATACCAATGTTAGCATATTTGTAGGACCTGGAACTTTCCGTTTTCAATTTGAATCATATAGAAGCGGAATTTAAATAAATTAATACCTAAATCCATTTTGTTTTCGGAAGTTGGAACCCTCTGCACAGAACCGGAAGTCCAGTTTCCCTCTCTTTCCCTGCTACCGTATGCACTTTCAGATCAATCAGGATGGGTATTCTGAATGTTCTTTTATGGGAAGAGAGAGGACCGGTTTCCCCAAGACAGTTATTCTCCACCTGTCCATCAAAGTAGGAGATTCGACCATTCTGTTACCAAGAGTTCCGGAAACCTAAATCAACAGTTTTCGTAACTGTTTTATCATATGCGTCATTTAGGAAATTATTCTTACAACTGTAAGTCTCTTTACATGTTTCTATCACTTGAGATGGATCCTTGAAACTCAAGGTTTTGGAGCAAGCAACACAAGAATGAAGAGAAACAAATCACTAATTTTCTTTGTTACACCTACAGAGCATCCCTTTGACAACGCATTTGATATTCCCTGGGGCGTTTAACACTTGTGTACGATGCATTCAAACATTTGTTTGTTGTCTTCAATCACATGCTCGATTGTGAACTTGAGATATGTATCTTTGTCTAAAATTACTGAAGCATTTGAAATGGCAAAGAATATGCCGTCTTCATCCACACTCCATAAATACACCTTCCATCTCTGAAAATTCCCTCCTCATTCTACAACTTGGCAGTCAAGGACACCCTTAATTGCTTGCATCGAAACTTGCACACACCATTTACTTCTTGGCATTTCGTAAAAAGAGTTTGCATTTTTGCATTTATTGTTCAACAATTGGGCATTTGAAGAATTGACTCAACACCTAGAGTGTTAACATTGACACCTGGTGTCATTTGGTTTTGGAAAATGTTGTGTTTTTATTTATGCAGTGGGATATATCCCACATCAATGGTGTAAGAAAATTTACAACTATTTTTATATACCATTATCCTCACTTTTCCTTGACGTGTAGTGCACTTAGACACGCCCCTTGTGGGCTCCTCCTCCATGGCTTAGCACTTGGTTTAGAGCATTAGATTTAGTGTTGAGTTGTGTGTTGTGTTAGGTGCTTGGCTCGACATTTGGATTAATTTTTTGATAGCTCGGGGCTTAACTTGGATATTGGGCCTTCGGGCCCAATAATTTTTTGACAAAATCACTAGTACCCTGCACAAAGACTCGAGAGCCAAAATTGGCTTTAAAAACCAATTTTATTAGGCAAGTTTGAAGTTTTTTAAACTGGCGTTGATGAAGCTGGCACTGCGAAATATCCTAATTCACCGGCGCTGCAAAATGACCAAATTTTCTACTGCAAATTTATGTGCTAATAGGACCAAAATTCATAATAGCAGACATACCAATCACGAAATGATATCTTTCAGACCACAACGATGTGTTTTTCCTTCCAAACACAACATAACTCTCATTCCAACCCCTCTTTTGATTCTTCTTATGAACATACATATATTTTGAGATTTTTCCATTTGGCCTTAGATGTTAGGATATATGGTTTCAATTTACCAAGGTAGTCTTCTACCACTAGCACCATAGACTCTAGGTCCACTCACCTTGTACATCTCTCACATGGATCATCTCTCCATGTTTGGATTTGGATTTCTAGATTTTAGATTTTACTTCTATTCTATTTTGCTTCATGCTTCTTGCTTTTATATAGGAGCCACTTTAGAACTCCTACTTTCTATAGACATCAATGTTCCCAACAGTCCCATTGACCTACTTTAGTGTTCATTTGTCAGACATGAATACATTTCTCTTATATATATTATCTTCACCCTGTGTTTTTCCATGGAATTACATTTGTTGGCACCTAATCCCTTTTGGAAATGTGCTTCAACAATCGTCAATCAGATGGTTGTCTTTGGATATGATAATCATTATCTCACTAGACTTTTAGCCTTCAAATATTAGCTTTGCCTGCACCTGGAAGCTATATTTATCTTGAGGTATGCTTCTTCTTTGGGTTTTCTCTTGTTTTATAACCCCTTTTGTGCGGGTTCAATTCATAGCAGAGATCTTGAACCTCCAGTGGTTAGTTTTCTTTTCAAGCATTTCCATTTCAACTTCAAGGCATGGGTTCACATTGTCCGACCATTCCTTCTTTCCTCACTGGAAGAACTATCGCTTGTTTTGTCCGCCTCTATTATTCACAATTGGTCAAGCTACAAAGAATGTGGGGCTAGTGCTAAGGAATATCTTAGACACTCAAAGAATAGCCAACAACCTATATGAACTGGGTACTCCAATATCCCCAATCGACTAGCAAGCTTCGCAAGAGTCTTCAACATTTTATGCAAACAATGAGATATATGATGAATGGAGAGCTATATAATACAAATATTTTATGCAACCAGAACACGTGTTTACCCTATGGAGTTATGAATTGTATCGTATTTAGGAGTAGTAGCTACACTAATATAAAATTGTATCCCTAAAAAGAGCATATCAATTTATATATTATTCTAGTTATCTCCAAAATAGTCTTGGAAAATTAGGGGGGCTTCATCCAAAAAAGGAAAATTGTGAACAATATTCTCCTTGTCCAAGAAGCCATACACTCCATTTGAAGAAAAAATATGAATGGAATCATTGTAAAATTGGACATGGAGAACACGTTTGAAAGGATACGTCACTCCTTTATTTTTTGGTACTAAAAAGGTTTGGTTTTTTATATTCATCCATAAATTGGGTCAAAAAATGCATTCGATGCCCATGGATTGCTCCTCTGGTCAATAGTGGGCCCACTTCCTTTTTTCAATGTTGCAGAGAATTTAGACAAGGATGTCCTCTCTATTTGTTTTTATATATCATCATGGAAGACTCTCTTAGCATACGTCTAGAAAAGGAAAGAGTTGTAAGCAACTTTCCTGGAATTTCAATGGTGAGAGGGATTAAAGAAATTAATCACGTTTTGGGGAAGCCTCGATCATTATCGCTAAGGGGTTCAAAGAAATTCTAGACTCTTTTCTAAATACTTAAAGAGGCGGCATAAACAAAAGGAAAAACAATATATACGGTTGAAACACCCATCCTCATCTAAGCTTTGTATCCAGAATCTTAGAGTTCCCTTGTGTGCTACAATGGACTTTGTTTAAATACTTGGGGATATTGATAATGCTTAGACATCCCAAGCCAAAAGTGATAGCTTCTATAACAACAAATACATTATGGCATAGGGATTTCTTTAATTAATAATAAATAATTTGGAAAATATTTGAAAATTTAAGATTTTTGATTAATTAATTAATTTTATTTGTATAGTTGTTAATTCCCTGTAATTATCTATGACCACTATATATCAAGGCTTCTACACATTGATGGCATGCTAAGTGTCAAAAGGTTGTCTATCATATTATATCATTCATATATAAATTCTAATATTTTATATTTTTACATATTGATAACATGCTAAGTGTCAAAAGGTTATCTATCATATTATATCATTCATGTAAAAATTTTAATATTTTATATTTTCTTATATACTATGCTAAGTGTCAAAAGGTTATCTATCATATTATATCATTCTATAAATTTTAATATTTTATGTTTTCTTATATACTAATTTACTAATTAAAATTAGCAATAAAATTTATTAATTATATAAATTAACATTTATATATCAAAATCAATGGAATATGATTAATATTATTTTTATATATTATATTTACAGTAGACACCCTATAATGATAGACTTTAGGATAAAGTAGATACCATATAATGATAGCCTTTAGGCTAAATTAGATACCATATAATGATAGCTTTTAGGCTAAAGTCAATCCCCCTTTATAATGAACTGTATAAGCCCCTGGCCCTTTTGGACCCTTCAAGCCTTATCCAGCCCTTCAAGCCTTATCCAGCCCTTCAAGCCTCAAGGCTCACTTATTACAGACATTGGCCCTCCTCCCCCTCCCCCTCCCTCTATTCATTGGGGGAGGGGGCCCCATGTCCGTAATAAGTGAGTCTTGAGGCTTGAAGGGTCCGAAAGGGCTGGGGCCTATACCTTTCATTATAAAGGGGGATTGAGTTTAGCCTAAAAGCTATCATTATATGGTATCTACTTTAGCCTAAAAACTATCATTATAGAGTGTCTATAATATACCTTGAGCATTATATAATATTATTTTTATATATTATATTTACATTATCCATTAATTAATTATTAAATAATTAGCCATTAATCAATTATTAAATAATTAGATCCAATTATATACTAAAATCAATTGAATATAGTTCATATATTATTAATATACCTTAAGCATTATATAATATTATTTTTATATATTATATTTACATTAGTCATTAATCAATTATTAAATAATTAGATCCAATTATATACTAAAATCAATTGAATATAGTTCATATATTTTTAATATACCTTGAGCATTATTCTCTTTATATGAGCACACATCCATGTAAATTTATTTTAATTAAGAGTTTTTAAGTTTAAATGTTTTTTTAAAATGTTTTAGTGTTTAATAAATTGAAAATATAATAGATTTAAACGGGTAAATAATATTTACAATGACCATTTAATTTTTTGTTTTCTTTTCATTAAAAAAAATCAGAACATTAATTTCAACTTAAACTGTTATAGTTTGGTCTAATTTATATTGTGAATCGATATGTGAAATTTGTTTGTTTGGAATTCGTTTCTATGATATTTCAATTGTATTTTATTTGTTGTATTAACTTGCTTTAACATAAATGACAAAATTATTTAAATTTAATATTTTAAAAGTAAAAATAATGATTTATAAATCCTTGTTGAAGGCAAGAAGGGATAATAACATTCCATTGTATGTTGACTTCATATTAGTTTGATGTTTAACTATATATTTTTTCACAATTTATAATGTTTGAGATAGCATACTCAAAAGTTTATTTTTTATATAATAAAAACTGACTTTTCTTCGTAATTTCATTGGACGATATATTTGAGGTCTTATTGTGTGATTCACCATTCCCATTGTTATATTTTTCATTTCAACCTAAGTTCACCTAATATAACCTAAGTTCTTACTTTATTATAAGTGCTTTTCAGGGCTTTAAATACAACGTTATACAATACAATTCTTAGGTGCAATTCTTATAACCTAAGTTTTGAGTTTATTATAAACTTTACGTCATGGAAGTGTACAGTGCATTAACATTTCTTAACAGTTATGCTTTCTCATTCAGTGCACAACATTGAAGTTTGCTTCAATACACTAACATGCATAGCTCCATGGCTCTCACTAACAAGAGATATAGAACCACATGGCAGGCATGCTTAAATCATTCTCAGCTTTCATCAGCTAATTGTTTTACTGACTTCGATGTTGATGCCACAAAGTTAATTATGTGCACCGCCTCACCGCATATTAGATGCACTTAATATTATCTTCATTTTCATGTATGACGACCATTGCTATTGTACATGCAATTGTATGCAAAGGAGAATGTAGAATTTCACTTACCTTTGAGCTAAGAACTCCCCTACTCTTGTTGGTGGAGATTGGTTCCAACCTGTTGTGCTTGAGTTGGGACAATGAGATGAGAATGATGGATTACGTTGCACCTGATGGAGCTGAGGTTTTATGAAATGAACAACCTGACTTGACTAGGGATAATCCGAGGAGCGGAGCAAGGTCGTGATTGGGCTAGCCATGGTCGGTTGCCATAAGGCAACGATGTTCATTGTCCTGCTTGCATAGAGAATGCAAATTCTTCCCGTCCTTTGGTACTCCTTGGATTTCCAATGAAAGTGTCAATGTCCCATACAAGTCCTATTCTGGGACCATATCCTAGTGGAGATCGAGAGACTATAGACCCAAAAATTATTTAGCTATAAAGACATAGCCAAAAGAAGAGGAAATAGGGGGTCTGGGCCTAGGCTTCTAGCTTTTCCAAAGTGAGATAGTCGCTCCATAATCAACAACCAATCTACTCTATTTGATCTCTGTTTATTTTTTTTCTGTGATGTCTCAGTTATGCAATTGTTAGTAAAGGCCCATCATAAAAGTGTTTCCAAAAACAATTCTGAAACAACCTTTTTTGCCTCCAAATAATAGTGAAGAGCATACGAAGCAAAGGCACATTGTTAGGAGCATAATTTGTTGTTTCTCTAGCTCTATGTCATTGGTTTCCACTCCTACATATGTCCTCAACCCTTCTTTGGTCGACACTTCTAAACTTGTCGATCCTCATTCATTCCACCATCAAATGTCGCCTTGCGTTCCCCTTACTAGATGTTAGTTGTCGTCGGGGGAAGTCTTCAACGAGGAAAACAAGTTTTAGGTTACCCTAATAAGTTGTGTTACCTTGAATGTGGGTAGAGGATGGTTTGAGATACACTGGCAATTTTTCAAGCATCAACAAGTAAACCGTACCCACAAGCATCTAGGATAACCTCTATTTTCAAGTGCGAGTGTAGGGTTGGTAATAAACGATTGGAGCTTGTTTTGTTTTGTTCATCCCTGACACATTTCCCTCCCACCACCAGGTGTCCAAGACTGCCCCCTTTGATTCACTATGCCAAAATCTTTCCATCCTTCTCCTACCTTAACATCTAATTTCAAACTCTTTGTTGCCTTCAATCAAGTTTCACTAGTTCTAGTTATGAGTTTGATCGACCAACCCAATTCAATCGGTTGCGGATTTGATACCTGCATAAAATAAAGCTGGTCATAAATAGCTTCTTAGTCACCTCTAATATTCCTTAGAAACAAGAGAGAAAAGCAGCAAGACCTAGAAATCAACCTGAGTTAGAAAAATATGGAAGAGACAAAACCAACGCCTCTATGGCAGGTGGATGCAAAATGTGGACGCATAATTACTCCTTCAATCTATTTTTCTCTCTTCATCTCCTTTCCAATACTCTCAAAAGATGAACTATCTCTACCACTTATCCTCGTGTTGTTAGGGATATTGGTGGTGAAGGAAAATGTACTTTCAATGTAAATGACAGATGGGCGGTGCTATTAGTGACACTGGTGGTGAAGGAACTCGTAATTTCCATGCAAATGATGGATGGACAATTCTTCTCATGGAAATAAGAGACTTGACAAGTGCCACTTTCCAATTGAATAGTTTATGTTAGTTGTTAATGGGCATATTTTGGTGTTCCGATGGTATAGAATCAACTTTATAGGTATTTTGCTACACGTTTACCAAGCTAAATACTCTCACGTGCCATGCGGCTTAAAACCAAAGCACATATAACAATGCTATGTTTTTTCATTAGTACACATGAGGTGCATATAATAGTGGTTGTATGTCATAAATAAAGAAATAGATAGTCTTATCAACGCACTGACTACAAAGCCCATAACAATAGAGCAAGAATCAAACCCACGAATCCTTTTATTTCATCCATTGATCATGTTGAATTTGTTTCAAAAGAAAAAGAAAAAAGTCATGGTTGATCAGACATGTTTCAAGTTGTTATGATAATCTAAGTCCATCTGTTACTTAATCACCATGTTGTTGCTGCTGAAATTGGATCATCATATGTTGTAAGGATAAAGGGATTAAAATTTTGTGTGCAAAGTTGCATAACAATTCACTTTGTAATTTTTTTTTTCAAAAATGATCATCATTGTTTATTATTACAGGTTAACAACGCACATGTAAAAATTATTGTGAGAGATCCTTGAGATAAGTATATTTGTGTAAGCCCAGACTCCAACTGGGGATTTATTAGTGTGTGATTATGGTTCTTTTTAGATGTTTTTTTTTTGGTAAAATTCTATCAACACAAACAACAAATGCTCTGGTTCTTTTTGGATGTTTTTTATATTATAGGTTTTTTCATTCTCAGATTTAAGAAATTACCATTTTGAATTGTTATAATAGCACAATATTTTGAATTGTTCTAATAGTGAAATAATTTGATAACATGATACAAGTTATAGGAATTTTGAATCAATATATGTTATTTTTAGTGAATTGAAACTAACATGGTTTTTGTCAAATTTAGTAGCAAACAATATGCACTTAGCTATGGATCATTTATTATGGAGAGTTGGATAAATTCTTTACAGGGTTGGGTTACTACACAATCACATGAATTAAAAGCGTATTCAATGGAATATCCAATTACAATCACATGGAAGGCGAACATAGATGAGCAAAATAGATCAAATGTTGGGCTTAATGGACATTGTGAGTGAAATAAAAAATTGCATTCACCATTGAAGTTGTATGATTACAATATTATAAAACTATCTCTATATTAGAAAAACTAAAAGYCACATTCTCTAACCACGTGATGTTGAAAATATATATGTTGGAGGCCGAGTGTTAAAGGCCAAGTGTTGRGGACAACTTTATAAGTTACTTTTATATAAGTTACTTTTTTATCAGATAAAAATCCAAACCATGTAGTTCCTAGTTTATTGTAGCTCCTAGTTTATTGGAGCATAAAATAGGTRACACTATTATTTATGTAAATTTAAAAATCCTTGAAAATAGTAATGAATGTGACATCTTAAGCCTTTTACTTTGAATTTACATTGTGTTGCTTGTTTTCTAGTAATAAGTGGGGCATAGTAACTTGCTTGGCCAATTATCTTTAAATTCTAACTACCAACCTTGCTTTAAAATATGAATGCTTCTACAATAGCGTAATCAAAAGCACGATGAAAGAACCAATCGAATTAATGGGTGAAATGGTTTATTATAATGGTTAACTTTGATCGTGATGTATAAGAGTTATCTTTGATCTTGATCTTTCATTGTATTAGGGTTTTGGGTTTTTATTAAACTAGACAGTATGATACAGTTTTGACTCTATCAACTAAAGTATTAGGGTTTTGGGTTTTTATTAAACTAGACAGTCTATCAACTAGGTTTTGGGTTTTTATTAAACTAGACAGTATGATACAGTTTTGACTCTATCAACTAAAGTATTAGGGTTTTGGGTTTTTATTAAACTAGACAGTCTATCAACTAAAGTCAACTGCATAAAATCAATTTGCAAAATACTTCTTGTTTTCGAAATACCTCTTAGTAGGGACATCGCCACTATAGTGGCACTTGTTAATCAATAATAATTTTTTTATGTGAGTGTTAGGTAGAGTGGCTCTATAAATAAGAGACATGAAAATTCAAACATAGTTTATGTTATGATTATCTAGCATTAGTTTTTAAACAATAATTAATTGATGATATAAACAATATAAGATAAAGGAGATTTATTAACATAAACAATGACTACATCGTGTCTTTTGGAGTTTGTTGTTCAAGCAAATTGAGTCTCTCTCGTAACTTCTTCACATATTTGATAACATCATTAAGAACCAATTCCTTTTCCATATTGAAAAAAATACTCCAACGTTAACTACATGATTTTAAGAGACAACATTGTGCATAATCCCAATCTCTATGTGTAAAAATCAAGATAGTGTGGTCCCAATGCAAATATAAGCTCCTACCCACCTTTTTAAGGCACCCAAGTTTACAATGGGATGTGGATTTGCATAAATTAAAAAGGGGAAATTCCAGTTCTATGTTGAATGATAGTCATTGCAGATGGGCTCTTGAATTCCAGTAAAAAATTATTTTATGTGCTTCTCAATAGGATTACCTTCTTTGACCCAGGGATAAGAGTCAAAAAAGCTATGAATCTCTAGCTCAATCTCTCGCATCATTTTTATTCGACCATAATGTGATCCTGGCTATGACCCAATGCCTTGACTGGAACAGGAGGATTCATTATTGAAGGAGATAGGTTTGCATATTGGAAATGCTTTCCCATGAAAATATTTTATGTTGAAATTAATTATCCTTCAGTAGATCCCTTGGAAACCATGATCTCTCCCTGGACAATAGAGGTTCTTGGTGTCGTTGTTTCATATATGTCATCCTTCACTTGTGGGAGACTCCTAATATAACTTTCATCAAGGGATCCAAATAAATTTTTCCTAGGCCATGGGCTCTTGCAGGTCCCCCTTTATACATGATTTTGATATTGAAATATGGGCAGCTTCTGTTTGGAATCATGGTTTCCAGACGCCCAATAGTAGAGGTGATCGAGCCAGGTTTGTAGGGTGTCGGTTGAGTGATCAGAGATGAGAATCTATTGTGGAGAGAGAGAGGGGAAATCTTAGTGAAGACAATGGAGCATAGGGTCGTCACTCCCTCTATTAATGTTCTAGAGGATAATGGTCTGCTTTCTTGCAAGTGCTCTTCGCCTCTACTCAAGAGTAAAATATTGTAGAGGCTGGATATTTTGGTTAAGTCGCCAACCCTAGATGTGCCATGAACTATTGTGCAACAATGGATGGAGGCCCATGTGGAGGGTCTTCATTATGCAATTTTCATGCAAAAAAGGTTGGTGAGAATTCATGGAGGCCTATATTCTATGTCGGATGGTGGTGGTATCTATGTTGTTCGGATTGGTGGGTGTTGGGAATGAACTGCTAGCAACAACCATCTACTCAGGTGTCTACATGCAGAGTATATAACCAGGACATGTGGTAAATATTGTTGTTAAATCCTAAGGTCCCACATGACATTATGGAGCAACAACAAGAAATTGGGGACCATGCACATTTTTCTTCTCTTGAAAAAAATGCTAATTGTGTGCATTTTTCTTCACTAAAACAGATGTTGTGTCTACTTCTCTCGACACCTTATATCACAAGAAGGCCCGCCATGAAGGAGACACTAATTCATAGAGCTACACATAGCATTGTAACTCTGAACTTTGATCGAGGCTTGAAAGGATTACATCCATGTAAGAGCGAGAAGAGGACAGACTACCAACCATCATAGCCTGGAAGAAAAGGTAAAAGTATGCAAATAGCACTAATTATTTACTATTCTGACACCTAGTCATACATAGTAGTTTATTTCCATTAAATCTCCATCAAATGCAAGTTAGCTTGAAAGAAAAATAGTGACTGATGCAAAGACGAAAAACCTTGCTCTTGGTCTGATCCAGATTGAGAGTTGCAATTAACTAAAGAGACAAATTGATCAAAATCTGGACCAGGGGTCAAAATTTAGCTCAAAAATCAAAGTTCTCAGAATTGCCTCAAAATGAACAAGTGCATATCCCTCATCGTCATGAACCCAACGCAACTCGTTTGGGTTCAAACGGATGTTGGATGAGAGAGATATCACAATCTGTTCGAATCGTCAAAGAGGCAAAAAAAAATGGGTTGATTGTATAGTCCGTACGGATGATGACATGGCATGTCTGTATGATGATGTGGCACATCCATACACTGAGGTGGCATATGGTGACATGGCATTCAATCATTGGTAGATGTGGTCAAATCAAATTGTGACACGTGGCATTTAATGGGCAAATGGTGTGGCACCACGTGGCCCAGTCATGGGCTACCACGTGGCACCGTTGTAATTGGTTGTTGGTTCAAAATATTATGGAGTCCATGGGGATTGAACCCCAGACCTCTCCACGTGCATGTAAATATTTAACAAAGTCCACCCTGCCAGCGCACCATGCAATGTGCTTTGTAATATATATGGTTAAAACTATATTTGAGTTTGTTTAATGTGTGGTTTGGCGTGGGGGTCGGGTTGGGGCTTAGCCCCAGCCCCCGAATTTATGTGTTTTGATATGTGACCATACACGGAGGCGTGCACGTTTTAAATAAATTGCAAATCCCTCGGTCGCACACCTTTTTACCATATGACTTTAACTTTGCGTGCGCGGGGATTGGTTTATCAAATGGTTAAGCCCACGGTTTTATATGTTTTAACATATGACCACACACGGAGCACGCGGGAGTTGGATTTGGTTTTTCAAACAGTTTTCCCACCAACCATATGCTTCCACTTGTCATTTAATCATTCGGCCTTGGAAACGATTAGCCCATGGTTTCGGGTGCTTACCCATATGACATCGGCCTTGGCGGTTAGGGGTTGGGCGTGCCCTAACTGTTCGAGAGTTTGACCATTTTTGCGGTTACACGTGTGTGCTAGGTTTTAGCATGAGTTTTTGAGTGTGTTCTTGGTTGAACGTACAGAGGTGCGTTTTGGAGAACCAGAGACAACAAGCTTGAAGGAAGAAAATGGCAGGAGGCCTATCTTCTTCATTTTTTGGCCAAATGAGGTGCTGAAAAAGCTCAGCTAGGGGTTTTTGGATGTTCTGAATCCATTGGCATTGTTTTTACAGCCATTTGAAGACTTCTTTTGCAGGTTTTTAACCATTTAAGTTTCAAGAAGCTTCAGGGAGCTTGAAGCCCTCATTGTTTGAGGTCATGCTCAGATGAGCCTATGTTTATTTTATGTGATTGAATAATCATTTTTGGCTAATTATTATGCTCTGAACATTTTGGGATAGCTTTCAGATCCATTTGAAGACTTTTACAGGTTTTTTTCCACAAAGAAGCTCAAGGAAGCTTAAGGCCACATGTAGAAGAGGTCATGCCCGGATGAGCCATGATCCGTTTTCAGAGTTTTATTAGTCATTTTTGGGTTTTTATGTATTCTTATCCCAATGGTACAGTCATTATTTCCATTGGATTTGAGAAACATCTTGTAAAAGAATCTTTGACAAATTAATCCCAGAGAGCCAAGTCCATTGATGGAGGCTCAATGAGATGTAGCCCAGAGAGGGGTGAACTCCTTTATCATCTTGTTATTGTTGTGAGTTTGATGGTTTATTTGCTGCAAGTTATGTTGCTGCGTTTTTATTTAAAGCACATATTTAACCATTTAAAAGAACATTTCCTCACACACGAACATTTAAAGGAAGAAGCATAAACTTGGCACATAATCTATCTTCCATATTTTAACACATGGAGCAAGGTCCTGTAAAGTTTATTTTAATGAAGTAGAGGGTGCTTGCATAGTATAACAAGTCAGCCCTCTATTTTCAGATCACAAATGCTATATTTTTTTGCATGGGTATTGATTGGAACAAATAATGCTAGAAACCCCATTGATGGTTTAGAAGGATGTGATTTTTTGTAGGACCAAAAAGATAGCATGATTGCAAATTTGAATTATCTTTGAATGTATTTATCTATGTTAGCTAAGTATTTGTTATCATGTTTGATTTTCTATAATAAAGGGATATCCTAAGTTAATATTTATAATTGTATTATAGTCTCCAACCATACTTAACTATTGTATTAGAGTGGGATTGTCACTAATATACAAAATGCCTTCTCAACTCAGATCTCTTGGTAGTGGCAACCACATGTGTTCCACACACCATTTCTTCTCCATGAGAGAACGAGGGTGATACTGATTCATTTATTGCACAAAGAATCTCAACCATAGTGAGAATGGGGGTACCACAAGCACATGGAAGGCATATGAATCTTTGCACATGACCACTATTGGGTGCTTCAACCGAGATCGTTTTAGCTCCTACTCTCTTATTTGTTCTAGACATGGCTCACTATCAATTCTCTCCCAATCCATCGTTGACCTTTGGAAAGGTGCAAATCTCCATTCAGAGGATTTATATTAATTATTCGTTATTGAATATTATTATAGGACTAATAATGCTATAGTGGCTCATATGCAAGCATGTGAATATATGGACATGGTTGAGGATTTAAGTCTGAAAGCCATGCTCATGCATGAAGCAACCGATAGACAATTAGACACTCTTGTAAACATTTGGATTGAGCATCATAAGATTAAGTCAAATATCTCTAAGTATGAGTGTATCAAACAACTAGAATGGGAAATCAAAATGACACTCAAAGAACACATGGATAAGGTTTTGAGGAAATAGACTCAGCGCAAATGGGTCACAACAATATAAGGTCCTAGTCCAACTTCAAAGTTTCAAACCGTACATCTTTCGAACTTCTAGCTCATACATTATTTGAGCCAATAATTTGGAAATTAGTTTAATCAATGCACAATGAATCTAGAAGTTGAACAAATATACTCGAACTATGACATTTAGAGGACATTGGAGAA
The DNA here is from genome assembly GCA_032191745.1 of Picea mariana. Lineage (NCBI taxonomy): Eukaryota > Viridiplantae > Streptophyta > Pinopsida > Pinales > Pinaceae > Picea > Picea mariana. Next base: position 16,163 of record JASDQU011377121.1, read on the forward strand.
AAAAAAAATATGACATTTTGTGGGCATTGACTACTAGAAATATTGTAAACAAAATGCTCGGCAAAGTTCATACCTAGAGCTTTTATGAACAATTTGAGGTATGTCAAAAAGCTACATTGCCATGATTTGCACCCATCTTTGACCATATTCTTATTGTAAAATATAGTAGCCACGTCAACTAAGATGTTTGCATCTAAAGGACACCTACTATATATATAATATTGAGTATATCATGGGGTGATCATTAGCCTAAAGAGAGCCTTTACTATTGGTTAAACACCTTCTCAACGTATCTGTCCCGACATGCAGTTAGTCTTGGCCAAACATTGATTCGTCTTTGAAAACTCCCAAGGCCCACTACCCTTTTGAGGTCTTTAAGAGGTCATATTAAATATATAAATACGAATAATTGTCCATGTCATATTAAATATGAAAATCTATATTGATGACAATACCACATATTCGAGAATGTGAGACATGGACTTTGTTGGATATTTGAAGCAAAATCAAGTTTCAAAAGAGGAATTTCAACAATAAAAATGAGGTAGGGTTTAAAATAACATGTTTATTTTATATTATATGTTTTATAAATATTTCATACCATTTTGCAAAATCATTTCCTCTTGGTGTCTCCAACTAATGGGTGTTTTCTTCTACACCCTAGATACCCATTGCAAAAGAACATACATGAGATAATCGACACTAAAGAGCTCTTCTATGGATTACATTAATATATCAAATACAAACAACATAACATTAATTGTTTACCGAACCATACAAACATAAGATTGTAGCATTGCTTATCAAGAGTGTGGAGGCCGCCTCCATCACAACCAGGGCAGTTCATGGAGCTTCTATAGCATGTAATCAACAATGTGTTTGCAAAAGAGGTTTGGTCATTTTAACTTGAAAATGTATTCAATAATACTTGAAAACACATAATATGCTTCAAATACTTGCAAACACACAATATTCTTCTATTGAGGATCCTTTAAAAAAAAGATAGAACAACTTATTACAAATGTTTACCTTTGGTTTTGTTTTGTGAACTCTATCCTTTTAAACAAGTTTGCAACTCCTCTTTAAGGCTGGTTACTTTCGGTACATCCAATCTTCATTGCTAATCTCATTTCTTGAATGGACCATTGTTACTTGTGATGAGCACAACAATCTGGTCCATATCCTTTTCATCCTTCACCAAATTCAAAGATAAAAATTTTACAATCATGTGTTTCCATCGTTCACTCATTATACAAGGTTTTAACATGTGGAATTATAAAATTAATTGAACTAACATGTGGAATTATGAAATTAATCGAACGTTATAAAGAAGCAAAATCTTAAAACATGTGAAATTGTAAAATTCATTGAACATCCTTAGGACACAAATTAACTTTATTGTGTATTAGATGCAATAATCATGAGTCCCACGAGTATTAATGCTAGTCAAGTCAACTTTATGGGGTTGGAACTTGGGCTACGATTAACAATAACCATGCATGTTTTCCATATTTTCATATGCCACTTTTAATTATCCTCCAATGACTTATTTTTGAGATATGCTCCCATGCCACTTTTAATCTTATTATGATGACTCATATTTTCAAGGGCCACTTTTAATCTTATTATGATGATTCATATTTTCAAGGACCACTTTATGATGACTCATATTTTCAAGGGCTCTAATGTGTTTTGACTCCTATACAAATTTTCAAAACCAACACAAAGGGGAGGGGCGATGTTGGGCATCATCCTCGCCCTTTACCACCCATATTTTAAATTCAAATTTTAAATAATTTAAATAATTTTTTAATTTTAATTTAATTTTATTATTATTTAGATTAGAGCTTTATTTAGTTTATTTTTTATTTTTTTTAATTTTCTGTTTAAACTTTGTTTTTAAGTTTTCATTTATTTTTTTTTTATTTTTTTTTGTTTCAAACTTTGTTTCTTCTTTAAGTTTTGTAATAAAAAAAAAACAAATATTTAAATTTGAGGTTTTTTATATACAATTTGAGTGGGCCTAATAGTTAAGAACATGTGT